>VZRX01016595.1:122076-178418 GCA_013398075.1 Notiomystis cincta | reverse complement strand
ACCTCGCCTCTCCTCGCCGAACCTCGCCTCTCCTCGCCGAACCTCGCCGAACCTCGCCGAACCTCTCCAAACCTCTCCAAACCTCTCCAAACCTCTCCTCTCATTTTCTCCAACGAAATTAGTCGAAATTACATAAATGAGCATCATACATACACACACAAAAATATGTAATATAATAAGTACATTTTTTATATCATGTATTTGTAATCATTTAAATATTTGTTTCTCTTTAACTTGGGACTGATTAGCTTCCAATATTGGACAGAAAGCTCTATTTAACTTTAAGCATTGCATATGTAACTAGTGCATATGTACTACTACTACTTATCATGTTCAGTTTTGTGGGTTAAATTAATCAGTTATAAGGATAAGCTAAAAGGGTCTCTAGACTTGTGGGAGCAAGTATATTATGGTCAAGGAATGTTTTCCTATGAAACTATTTAATTTTCATGGAAGGCATTATGTTTTAATTCAAAAAGAAGTAGAGAAACACTGTTGTGGATCTCCTTCCCTCTGGTGCATAGGACACATGCAGCTCTGTTCTGCAGAAATACGTTCGGGACATGCAAATCTTTCCCTGGAGGGGAAACCAGAGAAGCTTGTATTCAGCTTCTGGTGTTCAGTAAATTCTGTTTGGCCTTAGTGTGTTCCTTAGTTTAATTTCTGAATTGATGTAAAAGAAAAATGCTATGTAATCTTCCAAGTCTAGATGTAATCATTAAATATATTCAGCCATATGGAGCGTTTTATTTTTGCCTCCTTATAAATGCATTTCCTATATTATACAGTCAGTGTGAGTGTAGGAAACACTGAAATTTCTGAAGTTTACCTCTCTTACCTTGCAGAAGATTATTCTGGGAGGTATTAGAAAACACCTGAAAGACAACACAGTCATCAGTCACAGCCATCGCAGTTTTGTGAGAGGAAAGTCTTGTTTTAGCAAACCTGATTTCCTTTTATGACCAGTTATAATCTACCTGGTTGATCAAGGGAAGTCTGCTGATGGATTTCACTTAAGTTTTCCATACTGTCACTCCCAGGATCCTTCTGAACCAAACATTCAGCAGAAAGCTGGGTAAATCCAGCATGTGATGAGTGAGCAACAGGCTCACAGGTAGGGCACAGAAGGTTACAGTGGATGGGGTGACATCTGTCACCACTGACCTGTCACCAGAGGGGTTCCACAGGGCTCCATTTTTGGCCCTGGGCTCTTCAACATCTTCATCAATGATTTGGATGCAGGACTGGAAGGGAGCAAGTGCACAGACAATAAAAAACTGGAAGGAGCTGTTGACGCCCTCAAGGGCAGGGAGGCCCTGCAGAGACACCTCTACAAATCAGAGCACTGGGAAAACACCAATGTATGAAGTTTTACAAGGGGAATGTTGGATTCTGCACCTGGGATAGGGCAACCCTGGATGTATGGACAGACTGGGAAATAAGAGGCTGGAGAGCAGCTCTGCAGAAAGGGACCTGAGAGTCCTGGTCCATGGCAAGTTGAACATGAGCCAGCAGTGCCCTGGCAGCCAGGAGGGCCAACCCTGTCCTGGGGGCAGCAGGCACAGCATCCCCAGCTGGGCAAGGGAGAGGATTGTCCTGCTCTGCTCTGCACTGGGGAGTTCTCACCTGGAGTGCTGAGAGAGTCCAAAGGAGGGCAACAAAGATGATGAAGGACCTTGAAGGAAAGCCATTTGGAAAGTGGCTGAGGTCACTTGGTCTCTTCAGCGTGGAGGAGACTGAGGGGAGACCTCATTGAAGCCTGAAACTTTCTCATGAGGGGAAGACGAAAAACAAACACTGATCTCCTCTCTGGTGAGCAGTGACAGGACCCAAGGGAATGACCTGAAGTTGTGTCAGAGGAGGATTAGATTGGATATCATGAAAAGGTTCTTCATCCAAAAGGTATTTGGACACTAAAAGAGGCTCTCCAGGGAAGTGGTCACAGCACCAAGCCTGACAGAGTGGAAGAAGTGTTGGGACAATGCTCTTGGTATGTGATGTTTTTCGTGGAGATGGTGCTGTGCAGAGCCAGGAGCTGGACTCGGTGTTCCCAATGGGTCCCTTCCAACTCATCTTATTCTGTGATTCTGCAATTCTGTGACACTTTTTTATTAGCATACTCTTAAACTGGTTTGTTCTTCATCAGTATTACTTGCTACCCAGGTTTTCTTTTGTTCATTTGCTGTCCAATCTGAATGTTACGTGAGGTGCAAAATTATGTCAGCTTTAGTCTCAATTATCAATACAGCTCCCTTAAAACAATTGTTACCACTTAACAACACAAATAGGTCTCACATATCCACAATTAAATAAGGATAAATTTAAAAGTGTTACTCAACTTCCCAGTTCATTTGCCCCGGAGTACTGGAAGGATTTTTTTTTATGTATAATTGCATAGTTTCTTATCTCATGCTTTTATAGCATGCAGCAAACAAATATTCCCTGAGGTGCCAGGAAGAGTGGTGGATGGAGGTTGTTTGTGTTTTCAAACCATGGCATGTAAGTAGTGATATTATCAGATCCTTACAAGTATTTGCTTATTAAACAAATCTCTGCACCTTCATGTGAGATAGCAGAATGGTTTGATACTTTCCTGTTAGCTTAATATCAAAGATTATCATCTGACATGCAGTATCAGGTTCTCCTGTCTGCCTTTCCTACTGCATTTGAGCCAGTGAGGCTTCATTTCTAATTCTTGGTAAATATTTTATAAAAATATACACAGAAAATTTTGCAGTGAAATTCATAGAATCAACCTCTCAGTTGCAGGTGACTATGATCAGATATACTGCCTTGGAAAGATACTCTGCTTCTTTTCAGTTATTGAGCTAGAATCAACAGATAGGAAACCTGTGCTCCTCCACTGAGCACATACAATTGAAGGAAATGCCTTCTTTTGAACTTCTTCCTCTGTTGTATTTTGTATATTCAGACTTACTTTGGCAGTTAGGAGACACTTTGTAAGCTAAATGAAACCTGAAGAATCTAGCAAAGATAGTTGTTTTGGGTTTTTTCCCATAGGATGTAGACTTAATCACTTAATGAAAGTATGCAGATAAATTCTAGTAAGAGAAGAATAGGTAATTATAAAGTCACCCACCATGTCACTGAAAGAAAATAATTTTCTTGATAAAATGTAGATTTAAAAGGGTAAAAAATACCCATACTTTAGGTTTTGCCTATTAATAAAAACTGAATTAATTGCAAATAGGGGTAATAAATAAGGGGCTTTTGCTATATCATTTATCAAAAGTTCAAAATTCAAGGATTTACAGAGAGATGGAAATCTAACTTTAGGCTTTTTTTTTCTTTAAAATTTGATTTCCTTTCGTGGAAAATTCAAAGGATAATTTTGGCTTTCTCTAGTGTGAAGATGGAGAATCAGTTTTCCCTATTCTCCCTACACACATGTTGTTTCCCTGTGGAACTGACTTTGGCTCTGAAGAGTTGAAGGGACTCCAAAGGCCAGTTCAGTAATACCACTCTATGCCAAAGTAGATGATTCCTGAATGGGTACTTTGGCTTAGGTCCCTCTCACAAAACAACTGGTTAAATACTTGCATAGTATAAAAATTTCTAAAGTTTAGTATAATTCATTCACAAACTATAGGTAAATGCACAGAAATTTTAAGTAGACGAAATTAATCTTTACAGAGTAAACCCGATTTTCGTCTGAAATAATAATGACATTAATTCAACCAAAACAAACATTAAGAAGTTGTTATTTAAGATTAAGATGGTAATAACATATTCAGAATATCCAGTAGAATTCCTGTTTAGTCTTACATTTTCTTCTGTGTAGAAAGTTAAGTAAATTCTTTTTCACTCCTCTACTCTTTTCCTGGTTTTCTCTTCTTTTTTTTTTGGCAGGGGAAGCGTGTAAGAAAAAGGTAAGTTGGTACTTGGAAAAAAAGAGCATGAGATTTGAACATAAAAGCTCTCAGTTTTCTGAAATTCAAAATGCAACCAAAAATAATATTCCATCTCTGGAATTGCTACTGATCTAGATTGCAGTCAGTGTTAAATTATTTTGTTTTGGTCTCTGATTTTGATTCTTATTTAAATTAATTATTCAAAATGAAAATTCTCTGTATAGAGCCTATTTTCTAAGAGCTATATTTATCCAAGATTAATTAACCTTTTACTTTTGCGTAAATGAAGAAGAATATAATTTTGGTCTTCATTTTCAGACTTTTTTTAATGTTGTTGTTGTTACCAGTATCATTTATGTGTGTTTACACTCTGTTACTAGCAAAAAAACTTGCCTACTATATTAGTTTATTTGCCTTTTGGCAAAGTCAAATACAGTTTGGATTTGAAAGCAGCATCGAATTCAAAAGCAACAGCTATTATTAACTGAAATAGTGTTTTCCCATCATTTACAAGCTATCCCAGATGTACAAAGTGAAAATTAAGGACCTTGTCTCATTTTGGAAGTAGGTATTGCATCTAACTTTGCTTGTGCACATATGCATAAATACATGTATATGTAAGCCCTGTTTTTGTATATGTCTGTAGATATGGAGGGCAATATGTATCTATACATATAGCCTGTATCTATCCATAAAAGCCATAAGCTTACATTTTCCCTGGAGCAGATAAAATTGTTCTCAGTTCAACTGACCTAATTTTTTTTCAGCAGAGATGAGCCTCTTTGCAATTAGCACTGAGAAAAAGGTTTTTCAGAGATAAAATCGGCATCTAACTAGTTATTTGAGTCCAGGAAAAAATTGGTAGGGTACATTATTTCTGGACTGAACTCCATTTGTGTTGATTTTCAGCATTGATTTCAGTAATATTTTTATGAACCCAGAAAACATGTCCTACTTTCCACTGTTTACATAGGGTAATAGTATTGCCAGCAAAAATGGGATAGTGCTTGTGCACAGGGCAAATTTTACTTTGGCAGAAACTGGCAGAAATCCATCAGCCTTTAATATTTATGATTACCATCTCAGTGTAGTCCAGTGTTGTCAAACAGCAGATGGAGGAAATTAATTATTAAACTGAGCAATAAATAAAAACGCTAATTTTTTATTACTAATCAAATTAACAGGAAGGATTAATCCTGCCATATGAACATTTAGATACCTGAGGGGAAAGAAGAATTTTCAATTAATATCACATTCCCTTGACATAACAATTAGAGAGAAGAAAGGGAGGAGGGTTCTTCTAATTAATCAAAGACAGTGAAACAGAATTATAAAGAAAGGGATTACTTTTTTTTTTAATTTGTGCCTTGCTCTCCATGGTGGAGAGCCTCCTTTCATACATATTGCTGTTCATGTTCCATTCTGAAGAGTTCTAGTCAATAAAATGCATTTTTTTTCTTGCAAGTAACAAAAAAATCTGTTACTGGCTTTGACAGAGTAGGTTAATATTCTTTTAAAACAAAACATTTTTTGTTTTCAATCACAGAATACACCTTTG
Organism: Notiomystis cincta; assembly: GCA_013398075.1. Taxonomy (NCBI): domain Eukaryota; kingdom Metazoa; phylum Chordata; class Aves; order Passeriformes; family Notiomystidae; genus Notiomystis; species Notiomystis cincta. The sequence goes on along the minus strand of VZRX01016595.1, from coordinate 172,988 downwards.
ACTTCCTTGAACAGATATCTTTGCCTCTGACATAGAAAAAAACCTCATCTGAAGAGGAAAGCTAAAGGTGCAGAAAGAAATTGAGACCCTTGAACCCAGACATAGACTTCAATCCCAGCTGTGAACACTGACTGTAGCATTAGAAATACTGTCCTGCCACATTTATTGTTTTCTTTCTGTCTGTAACCATATGAAATTAAATCATCTAAATATAACATGTGTTAACATTGGCTAACTGATATACAAGGCGGTACATTTTCTGTCAGGTTGTGAGCCACAATGCAGAAGAAGACTGGGAATAGTACCATTTCAAACATCTTTTTTTTTCCCCAGTTAAACAACACAGAACTTTAGAAAGAAAACCACCAGATCTGCATGTCATGAAATTATCAGTAGAGCAGAACAGACTGCCCTCCTCCTCTGTTAGGTTGACATTAGATGAAATTGAAGAATTAACTAATTTCTCTGAAAAGCAGAACAGAACAACGTTTTTATTGTGCTCAATAAAAATAATATAAAATACCATTAAAAATACAAAAATAGTGACCATTTTAATGATCTTTCAGCCTTCTTTAGATATATATAAATCTCCTACATATACACATGCATGCATACTGAGTTTTGGAAATGTAACTTTAAAAGTGAAATATACATAAAGGACCTCCATTTGTCCAGTCTGCTATGATATGATTTTTCATTTAGTGAAAATAGAAAAAAAAACCAGTAAAAACATAAAAACAGAGTGTGGAGCAAAGGATTGGTAAAAAAAAAACCCAGAAAAACAGTAAATACTTTCTCTTTTTTTGACAAGAATTCAAACCTGTTTAGTCAGTTGGTTTGACCAGGGGTTTTTTTGCTTTTTCTCTGAGATTACATACGGATTTCCATCATTTAAACACCATTTTACATTATAAAATGGAATACTTTCCACACAGCATGGAACAGAGGAAAAGATCAAATGCTAAATTCTCCCTGCTGTGAGGCATTCTTGAAGGCTGAATTTCAACCTTCTGATCAGTTTAATGCAGGTGTGTGAGAGAAAGATTGAAAAGAGAGGTATTTGAGGGGCAATCTCTGAAACAAACACTTGAAAAAATGTGGGCTGAAGAACTTAATTATTTTCATTTTTTGCTCTATGTATGCTTACCATTTTTATTGACTTTTATTGTAAGTACAAATAATAACTGTCTTGCAAGCTCTAGAAGCTTCACTCGCTGTAGATAAGGTTTAATTCCACTGCATTTGAGGAGTAGAAAGAAGAAAGTAGTTTTCAAAGCAAGGCCTCCCAGGAAAATATCTTTTTATTAGGGAGGTTGACAGTGAAAGTAGAATTTAGCAAGGAAGCATTATCTAAATTACTTTCAGCAGTTATTTGTACTGCACTGTTTACTACAGTGCTTAGTGACTGCAGTTGATTGAGACTTAATTATGTTGCTAAAATAATTATAGCAACGACCCAAATCAGAAGTAACTTGTGCCTAATACTGGCTCTCATTTTCAGCACAGTCTGAAAATCAACTCCATTATAGTTTAGTACTTCTTTACAAAGGCGAATAAGAAGGGTTAAGATCGCCCTGAGAAAATGCCCAAAGGTTATTGGTGATTCAAGATTTTAGGGCAATACCTTTTAATAACGAATAACTGATGTCAAAGAAATTCTGTCTTTAAATGCATATTTGTCAAATAAATGATGCACGGAAATCTTCTGTAAGCATAAAAAATGGTAAACAGAGATAAATTAAAAAATCTGATGAGACTTGTTGAAAGGCACCTGTCTTTGATTTTCTATTTATGTTCACATTTCCTAGCAATAAGATTAAAAAAGAATCAGAAGAACAGTAATTTAATTTTACCTGCAAAAATTTGACAAAAAAATTAATTGAGTGCATCAAGGTTTTTTATTTTCTGGAATTTTTTGCCCTTCCTCAGTCCACATAGGGTCTAAAGGAACAGACTTTGTACCACTTTTCATCTCAAGGAGAAGTAAATAGAGACCTTCACCATAACTGTAACTTTTTGACTTATTTAATGAAAACAGCAGCAAAAAGGATGATGCTGAATTTTTTTCTTTCTGACAACTTTTTTTTTTCATTGCTGGACACAGAAAATCTCATGATCTATCTGAAATGATCAGAAGCTGAATTCAAGAGGCTGACTCTGAGTTACTCATAGACCTTCTGTGTTTTAAAGAGTGATACAATAAATAAAAATATCCAGTGTGTCTGCATGTTACTGGAAGTCACACAGACCACTACAAAGAAAGAGACCATCTGATTTCTTATCTCTTGTAGTGAAATACCACCACTGCCGTGTGCTTTTGATGGATGTCAGATCATGGCATCAGTGTTACAGTCTCTTTAAAGCTGCACTGCCATCAAGTAGCCCATATTCAACAGCCATTGAAGACAGTGGGAGCTGTAGGGCTCACAAGAGGACGGAGAAAGAACATATGGACACAGACTGGAGGCAATCACATAATGAACAGCTCTCTTGCCAGGCCATGTCCCAGTTTTTCAGACATTGGACTATAATATTAATTTCTTCTATCCTCATGAGCTACACAACTGTTTTGCCCAATATTTACAGTATGTCTCCCAGGCAAGCTGCCTCAGTACCTGCAAAAATAAAGCATTCATGAGAAAAAGCTTCTGTTAATGCTTTGTTCCCAGCCTAGAGCTGGACTCATGACACAGACTCTTAAATCACCCTTGTCTTATAATTACACTGATTCCTTTTATGCCAGAGAATATGGGGCATGGACTGTGGTGACTGGTTCAGTGTTCCTAGTCCCTGACAGTTTTTTGTGCTATCTGCAGCTAACACATTGCACAAGCACTGGTGAGCTGCTGGCTGTGGAGATATGTGGTACTGAGATGGGTGGAGTTTTCCACAAGGTTTGATGACTTGGAAAATCAAGGTGGTTCCTTATTCAAATTATATTGGGGCAAGTCCTACTTAAAAAGGAATTAGAGCAAGAGTGATAGGTAAGCTGAGAAGAGCTGCCAGGAGTCTTAGAAGCTCCTGAAACCTGGGTGGTACCCTCAGGACCCTTGACTCCCCATCAGCTTGATCGACACTGGGGCCAGGAATGGTGATCCTTCTTCCTTTCTTCCTTCCTTTCTTCCTTTCTTCCTTTCTTCCTTTCTTCCTTTCTTCCTTTCTTCCTTTCTTCCTTTCATCTTCTCTTTCTCTCTCCTCTCTTCTCTCCCCTCTTTCACCCTACCCCTTATTCAAACCCACTACCATGTGCTTATACTGGAAGATAAGGGAATAGCTGGTATCAACTTCATCCTTTTATTCTAGGGCTCTTAACCATGGCTAATAGCAAAATACCCTCTACTTGCCAGGGTATCTCACTCTATTTAACTCACCTCACTTCCTGAAGAAATGCTGTCTGACAATTTTCTATTTATATTTTCAATTATGTCACTGAATTTAGGAGAATAAGAAGTTCAGGGAAGAGAAGGAGAAAAGTTGTGAGCCTTTAGAAAGCAGAGGACAAATAAAGGTCTTAAAAGCAAGCAAAAATTGATGACAAAGTTTCATGATAAGTGATAACATGTCAAAATATGTCCTCATTTAGAATATAGGACTAAATTCAAAGTAAATTAAAAGTACAAATTTAATCTGTGATATTACATACTTTGACGGAAATTAATTTTTCAAAACCATCAATTCATGCTCTACCATTTATAGAGGCATCACTATAAATTTAATCTCAGGTTCTCAGATAACTGTATAGAAATTGCTACTGACAGAGTTACCTCTTCATTAGTGTTATGCTCAGTCTCATTCTCAAACAGCATTTTTTTCTGTAAGTGAAAAAGGAAATATTTTTCAAGGCAGCCATGTCTCCTGCATAAACAGCATTTGATTACCATTTTATGATAATATTTAGGGAAGGAAATAAAAACCCTGCTAATGTTTTCTAAACCTTCACAACTTGTTTGTATATATTCACAGGTAAAAATGCTTGTCTTTAAAAAAACAGGGCAAGTATGTTGTTTTGCACGCTGTTGGAGTAGAATGAATCCAGTTGTTATAGATTTAATCTATTGAGAACTATTTTGTAACCAATCTGCTGAAACACTAACAAGGCAGAATGAATGCCTTGAACTTTAATTTCCCCAGTTTAACACAGAAGATTATCTTCTGCTGCATTTACTCAGCGAATGTGGTTGGTAGATAGATACATGCTGATGCTCACAGCTCCATGAGGAAATTGAAATGAGGTTACCAAGTAACACTTTTTCAAAATATTTGGCTTGAACTGCACCTGATAACTATAGGCCACTTTGTTAAAGTTTGCTTTCAAAAATAATACAGCAGTAAAGACATGCTGTTTCGATTTAAACTACCCCATTCCCTCGAAGAGTGTTTTTTTTTCACCCATTACAGCAAAGTGAACAACTGCTGTTGAGTTCAGAGTAATATTCAAAATACTGGGGCCTTGCCTTGTGTGAACAAACTGCTTGGGCGGTATGCATTTACAAAATGTCAAGGTAAAATTAATCTCCACCTGTTTTCTAACCAAGCTTTCACATTAAGCTAATAGTTTCTTTTACACCTTTGCTTGTCCAGGGTAAGTCAGAAATACATTCATTCATGGCATGTACTTTTTTCTAACTAAAATCAGATTGAAATAGTATAAAAGCTATTAATTTTCTATTTAAATTGCAAAGGTAAATATTTTTAATGTGTACGTTTTTTAGCTACCAAAACTGTTCAGACAACTTTGTAAGAATATTACTGGAGTAATAAATAAGTACAACCTCGATGAAAGAATGCTTTTTGTGCATCTTATTGTTCACGTTTAGATTTCCACGTGCTGCGCAATAGTTACAAAATCATTTTATAGAAGACTAATTGCAGTCTGGATTGGTAAATCCCCACAGAATAAAGTGTACTTAGTGACAGACTCAGGCTGTCCTTGATTATGGTAGGTCTCTGCTGACATACTCTTTTCGTAGTTTATGTCCCTATTTTTTTTGATGCTTTTATATGGTAATTTCTACATTGTTTTATCCACTATTGGCTTAATCGTTGTTATCCTCACTTTCCTCATTAGTCCAGTAGATTAATAGTGTTAGCAACACAGCTACCTCGATAAAGTGTTAAATTTCTTCTTCAGCATTTTTCTTCAGCCTTCTCTTCCAATAACTCATTCAAAAATTACAGAGATGTTATCACAGCACGTCCTTTACACAGATACCAAAACGAAATGTCAAGAAATTTGTCAACTGTTACTTGCAAAAGTTTCATTTTGTAGAAACCAATGCTCGGATGCGTTGGTTAAAGCAGTTTGCAAACAGGTGCCCAAGAGAGATGCTTCTTTTTGGATCAAGTTTAACCCGAGGCAGCTGCATGGAATACGAGCCACCAGATGGCAGCAGGGTTGGCAGCTTCCCCTTGGGAAAGGAGAGGGAGCACTTCAGGGAGAAGTACCTGCTTAGGGACAGGATCTTGCTCGCCTTTGCACACACTAAAACATATCAGTTGCTTGCAGCTCTTTGCCTGGGATTGTTCCTGCAGGCTCCTGCTTATAGCAGAAGGGAAATCTAATGCTTTTTCTTGTAGATCATCTAATGTGAGATTGTTTTTTCAAAATACACCAGTCCCTTGAGATTATTGTTTTACTATATTTATCCTTCTTTTCTTAGACAGAAGGATCCTTAATTGCTTATGCTGAATTTGGAATTTGTTTTCTCATCATTTAAATTTAAAAAAAAAAAAAAAAGAAAAGGAAAAAAAAAAAAAAATATCCAGAATTAATTTCATGTCATTTCCCCCCAGAATTTGCTAAGAGCCCACAGAATATCCTTTTTTTTTTTTTTTTTACCTTTCTTTTTCTTAGAATTGCATGTTCAATTTTTGTCATAAATAAGGCAGTTTTTCGTATCAGAGCTCAAAGAACCATCCCAGCCTCAACCTGGTTGTCAATAGTTAAAAAGATGTAAGGGATTATGAAGTGCTAAAGGAAGGTCTTCACACTTCTTATCTGTCCTGGTTCTCTGTGTGTTTTCCTAGTGCTCACATTTAATAAATTCACTCTCCTGGTGTTGCCAAATTTCTTTACAGGAATCAAGGATCACTGTTATTTATTCAGTTTTATACACTAGCTCTGTGAAGAGTCTTCAGAAATTACCTGGATTGTGTTTCTTCACAGGCTGTGGACAATTACAAGCTATTGAGTACTTCTGCTTTAATGACTTGCATGTTAAGTGGTTACATGGCTTTCACTAACCTTGCAAAATGGGCCTTGAGAACAGCAAATGTTAGCTGAAAACAAAACATGCATCTTCTGTGGTCTAGAGAAGCAAATTTATTTCTCTGAAAATATAGGTTATCTTGAGAGATACTGTTATGTTTTATTATGCTAATTTAAATTATTTGAGTTACACTGATGAAACCACTTTTTTGGTTTGGTTGGTTTTGGTTTTTTTCCTGTTACACTTATTTAAATACCTTAATTTTCTCTCTTATTTGTTTATCTAGGCTCTGGTAGAAGTATTACCTAGTGTTTAAAAGACAACTGTCATTGGCACTGAAAAAAAAGTGGAAAGCTAGATTTTTTCCTCTTTACTCTTTAAAAATGTGATCCTTTGGTATTGTGATTTCTTGGGATATCTTCTTTTCCTCCACATAAAAATGAAATCTATATATCCTAAATACTACAACTGCATTTCTAATGTGTTCCACTGAAATCTCAACCTAAACTGCTCAAATAATTCATAGACTGGACAAAGTGTGGGCAGTACCCACACTGCTGAAGAGACTGTGAGCCATTTCAGAAGTCACACGCTCAGCAGGAACTTGTATTCAAGTGCTCAGCACCCAGCTCCCTCTGGCTCTTCGATTATTTACTTTTCTTTGCATGGCACAGCCTGTGGTGATTGACTTGAGCACAACCAATTGTCCTGAGACCCCATGAGCAATACAAGCCTCTGTAAAATGGGAAAGGACATCAAACAAAATGCATTCCCTCACACAAAATGGACAATACCTGACTAATGGCACGTTCTGACTTGCTTCAGCTGGAACAGCAAGAGCTTACAACACTCGCTACCACTGTGCAACAAGTTTAGTATAAAGTCTTTTCTTTTTTTTCTCTTTTCTTTTCTTTTCTTTTTTTCTTTTCTTTTCTTTTCTTTTCTTTTCTTTTCTTTTCTTTTCTTTTCTTTTCTTTTCTTTTCTTTTCTTTTCTTTTCTTTTCTTTTCTTTTCTTTTCTTTTCTTCTTTTCTTTTCTTTTCTTTTCTTTTCTTTTCTTTTCTTTTCTTTTCTTTTCTTTTCTTTTCTTTTCTTTTCTTTTCTTTTCTTTTCTTTTCTTTTCTTTTCTTCTTTTTTCTTTTCTTTCCTTCCTTCCTCCCTTCCTTCCTCCCTTCCTTCCTTCCGCACCTTCCTTCCTCTCTTTCTTTCTCTCTTTCTTCTCTCTTTCTCTCTTTCTCTCTTTCCTTCCTTCCTTCCTGAGCTTTTGGCCCAGTACAAAAAAAGAAAAATGTACCATTTGCCCTGCATTCAAAAAATCTTGACTATCAAAAAAATGTTACCTGGACATAAGTAGGAAAAAATGTTTAATCTTTTGTTGGAAATTAGGGTGGAGATTGTGGGGAAAAGGAAAACAAAGGGAGGGAAAATGAAGCTGCCTGCGGACTTTCAGCTCAGGACAGAGAAGTTTAATTGGTGAGCAAAGGTAATCATGACCCCAAGGTAATACAGCACTGGGGCAGATCAGGGCAGATCTCTTCTTTCATTAATTAGAGAGACCCAGCTGTATGTTGGGACATCTGTTTCAGCCATCTTGTGCTAGGAGTTGGTGGAATACTGTCTCCCAAGTGAGAACATTTAATTCGTAACTCAAATAGTCTCCCTCTACAAAATATGAGATGTTCTTTATATATATATATATGAAAAGACATTTACTGACAGTTCCCCCCATTCAATAGTGTGCTACACACTTTATTAAATCCTGCAGAGGAGATACTGTCCATTTTTTTAATGTCTTTTTTTTTTTAATGAGGATGGCTGCTAGATGTCATTCTTTCTTATTTGATATTATGACACTCACTGATAAGTTTCAACAGAAATGCATATCCTGCTGAGTAGAAGGACCAAGTTACAACACACTTTCACCTGTCATGGCTCAGTGTTGCCATTTAAATAAAACTTACCTATGTGTTAATTGAGCCATAACCTCTGCTTTAGTGTAAACTGTGTCTCAGTCAAAAATAGAGATGGAAAAAGGGAATACACTCTGCAGCACAAAAGGTGAAATGCTGCTGTAGAAGGTAATACTTAGCAAAATGTTTAGAGCTTGGCAGAACATCAAAGTACTTGCTGAAATTATGGTTTCATATTGAGCTGGAGATTTTCAGGACAGTGTAAGTACATATGTATAGATGCCTTAGGTCAGATTAAAGATCCATCTTTCCCAGAATCCTCCCTCTGAATGGGGTCAACATTGCTTAAGGAAAACCTCCTTTTAGCAGCAGAGAAATGAAAAATCCTGGTAATTTGCAGCTTAGGGACTGCCTCAGCCAAAAGATCTGTTTAATAGCAGTTTCTAGGGTAATTTTCCCATGTATTTATCTAATCTTTTATGAACCTATTTATACTTTTGGACTGTAAATATCTTGGCAAGGACTTCAGCTGTTTACTGCTTGCTGCATGAAACAACTGTCTTTTATGCGTTTCTAGCATGCTGTTTGACCCTTTTATTTGCTGTGTTCTTGTATGGTTAGAGGAAAAATTACCATTCTTTATTTGTTTTCATCCCACTACGTAAAACCTCCATAATGCCTTCTTCTGGTCATTTCTTTTCTTAGGTGTGTTGTCATAGTCTATTCAGTGTTTCCTAGTACAAGTGTCACCTCAGCCCCTCAATCATCATTTATAACCCTTTATATACCTTTTCATCATTTAAAGTAGAGGGACAGAATACAAATATTCCAGACTGGATATAATGTAAGTGTATTTAACAATGTAAGGACATTTTCCTTTTTATTCACATATGAAGTAATTCCTATCATTCACAATCTTTTAACTGAAGCTGATTATTTTTATCCTATGTTTTTCATCAAGTTAGTCAGAAGACTTCCAAGATGTTCTTAGAGGAACACTCGCTTGTTTATAGATCATTATTTTCAGCATGTGTACCTATTATGTACAATTTTTTGTCTACTCTATTTATTTAAAAATTTATTTTAAAATAAAAGATTTATTTTAAAAATTGCCTTTCACTATTCTTTCTTTCAGATGATCCACTGGACTGCAGGACCATAGTAGTGTTTCAGTTGGAAATATTTAAGTAAACTGAATGTATACTTGAACATATCTGAACATATAATCAAGCTAAGGTTTGCATTAAGATATAGTTTCTTTAGTTGAGCAATTGATATGTTTGGGAAAATGGACAAATTCTTATGATGAGCCACACACTGGTTCTGACAGGCAGAGAAATAATCAAGCCAATCCAAGACCAGGTTAGGAATATTAACCTGTGAATTCTGTTAACCTATTATACACTTTGAGGTAGAAAATTATTTAGTGATAGCATGGCATAATGGGATACACACAAGCGAAAAGATGACAGGTTCAGCAGGAGTGTGGAAAAGAGCTTTGCATTTGTGACAGAATGATCTTTTAACAGTGTGTGAGAAACAGGACTTGTGATGTTTCCAGTCTCAGCATCTTTTACATTATCTTCTAACAATTAACATACATTTCTTTAACATTTAACAGAATTTTACTCTCCATTTTATCTACTGCAGCTGCCCTGCAGATTTCCCTTAAAGATTCAGATTTTGAAGGCTGAGTTAGAAGGCATAGCTGTTGTGTGAAAACCAGTATTTAATTGCTCTTTTTGTGCTTTTCTCCTTAATGAGTTGATTGCTGGGAGAATGCGAGTGGCAGGATTCCCCTACTAGATTTTTTTTTTTTTTTCAGAAATGTGAATTAACACATGGACACTGAACCAGTGAAATTGCTGTGTAGCACAATAATTTTTTACAGAAAATCTGTAGAAGTTAGACATACAGTTAATAGTGAAAAAAAGAATCGTAAAAAAATCTCCATTTTTGACATTTCACTGCTGGTTGTCAAGGAGATGCTAACCCCTGTCTCTGTTGTTGTTGTGGAGAGGTTTGATGCTTTTCTTTCCCAAAGTTTTTGTTATTCTTCATAATTTATACATAGATGCTTGTTTGATCTGTCTGTCCAGACCTGTTGAAAGTTAGCGTGCCTGAAAATTGCTCACTTTTACAACTGTACAACTGTATCAGCTGGTTCCTTAGAAAGATACTTCTTACCACCTTGGTGCTTCTAACTGCATAATATTATTAAATGTTTGATTTGACATTTGTTCGTATAGTTTTCAATCACGGCATAAAATGCACCAAAACCTAGAAATTTAAAATTAAAACCTAAAAAACTTGAAATGGGTGGACCTGATAGCAAACTCCTATATCTTAAGTATTCTATATGTTTAAATGGGTCTAAACACCAAAAGAAAAATTAACATATATACTTTACCAGGGTTAAAAAAAGAAGAGAGAGAGAGAGAAAGAAAGAAGGTGGCAACGCCCAGCTTACTCTTCACAGTGATACTTCTGAATATTATAAAAAAATTTAAATATTAAAATAGTTAAAAATAAAAAAAAATTAAAAAGAAAGCAGAACAGGTCTATCCAAGTAATTGCTACTTAGGGAAGTGAATGATGAAGCATAATTTATTTTTAGAATGTAGAAACTGACTCATGTGGACACTGGTCTAAATTCTTCATCTCGCTACATAATTTTCAAGATTTCTAAACAATTAAGGATTTTGCAATATTGATTTTCTTATCATGAACTCAGCCAAGAGAACTCAAGTTCGTAATTCCATGAGAATAACCATTTAGCGTACTAACAGTGAAATCACTCTAACTCAAAAGAATAAAATTAAGGCAATTCTATAGCAATGGTACCCATTCAATTTTCTAAGGTGTGGAAAGTTTTTCATTCTCAGCAACAGAAATGGCAGTTTAGAGAGCTCAGAACTGCACAGGAACAAATCATGTGTTTCTTTAAATGTGGCTAATTGTAGAAGATTTGAAATGAAGAAACAATATAAGCTAGATGAGAAGGAATGTTAATTCTATGGTTTGAAATAAATTTACACTAGCAATTTGATTAAATTAAAGCTGCACTATCTTAAAATAATATTTGATGAGCTTATAGCTGCTTTCTCACTAGCTCCTACATACCCTGAATCTTTGTACTCCAGTTATGAATTAGGCATATTTTGTACAGAGATGGAAATATAAAGCGCAGGCAAGTAGATGACATTGATTTAAACTGTTCCATCAAAACCTTATTCATGCCCCATCTAGATTCATGAAAAGAAGTTCTGTAGCAGCTGTTCCCCTGGACTGAGATTTGAAGTTTCTCTCAGGGTGAGGATAGATGGAAGGACACTGAAACTTCTGTACAGGCTGACCAGAGCATGGCATCAGGCCCATGTGAATAAACAGCAATTCACTGCTTGATTTGTTCCCATTTGTCCATTTCATTGCTGATACTTGAGTAGGTGGCATGATGTTACCAATACCTAAGTGTTCCCTCTCTGTGAAAGGCAAGATCTAAGGAAGGTATTAAGAGATTCAAAGATGTGCCCACCAGCCAGAGTCTCTTGGAGCTACGTTTTAGATAAAATGCGTCACATACCACTTTTTGTTCAAGATTCCACTTTCCTTTTAAAATTAAGATGCACAGCAGAAGGTTATTTCATACAAGTAGGAAAAAAGTTAGGTAATAAATACAGCCTCCCTGAAAATTAAATACTCTTCAAAATATATAACCTTCTTTTATGTCACTTCCACACACACTGCTGCAAATACTTAGTGGTAGGTTTGAGCTATATTATACTGCAAAAAGGAACTTAAGTGTATGGGGTTTTTTCCCTAAAAATTATTTGAAATATTGAAGGATGAATGCAAAAAATAAACTGAAAATATTAATGCCGTGATATAAGTTTAAAAAGATGAATGGAGATTATATACATACATATATATATATCTATATATAGAGAGAGAGATAGATATCTGTAGCTGTAGCTATAGCTATAGCTGTATAGCTATTGGGAAACTCTAGTAATGTCCTCCCTTCACCCCCATCAATAGTGGAAACAGCTATTAAAAAATTACTTCAAATTCATAAATACCTAAACACTAGGAAATTTTCCATGGGACTTCTTAAATTGTTTAAAAGCTAATTTGTATCCAATTCCTTGCAGAAACACAATCAATAGTATAATTATATTACTTCCCGTTTGACCTACAGTTTACATTTCATTTTGCTATCGCTTAGAAACTGGAAATTATTAAAATCTGAATCACAACAAAAGGTGCAAAACATTACTCTTCTATAAAGCATGTCCTTAGATTTCTTATTCATTCTGATTCCTTTTACATTATCTAAAAGTTTCAACAGACCTTTTCTGCTTCTGTTAATATGCTGTATAGTTATCCTATAAATAATGGCTAAAGAGAGGTCCAAAAGGTTTGAACAAATTCCATAGTTTACTTTAATCGTTTACTGCCATGATGTAAAACAGCGACCATTGATTTGTGGTGGCAAAACTTTAATATATCCACTAAATAAAGAGTTTCAAATGGGAGTTACTACTTAGAATTTTAAACAGCACAGTAAAAGCAAGACAAGTGTGGTGTGGATATGTGGGTTTGGGTTTGTTGTGGTTTTTTTACAACAGTTTTGACAAAAGCAGGAAAAAAACCAAAACGCCAAGTGATCCAGTATGGGTTTTTTTCATTATATTTTTGACAGGTCTGTCTCATTTCTGTACAGAATATTCATAGTTACCACCCAGTCTTCAGATTAGCTGCCCAGCATTCCAGAATGCTAAATAATCCAAGGAAATAAAGTATAACTTTTCTGTAGGGGAAACAAAATAGCTTTATTCCAAATAATGGAGAATAAAATTTTATGAAAGAAATTTGTTTTTTAAAAGGCACCTGAATGACTCCAACTTTCAGATGACAAAAAAGCTCTTAACTTGTTTCTGATGAATTCAAAGCTGTGTATGGTCTGTAGTCAGAAAATTAAATTTCTGCTGCAATGTCAATAAATGGCTTGTATTAAGTGTCGCACAATGCTTCTGGAAAAAATGGGTTAGTCATTAACATAATAAGCATAATGATCATTTGGTATACAGTGAGTGCAAGATAATTACAAACTGTTTCAAATAATTGATCAGTTTTCAAGATCACTGAGTGTCTCTGCAGCTGTGAAAGCTAACAAATAAATAGAAAATGTCAAAGTATAGATTTGCACAAGCTGGTAAGAAAGCTCGGTGTTCTCTACTTGAGGAGCCTGGGAAAAAGATTTCAAAGCTGTTATCAGTTTTCATCTGTGAGCAAGGAAATGAAATCAGTCATCATGCGATAATCATCAGGGCATTCCTTAAATGACAACTGCTTGGAAAGGTACAAGACAAAGTTATTCTGGTCTATTTGACTGATGAAGTTGCAGAGACCTGAACAGAAAATCAATCAGCCTTCTCTTCTGGGTACAGTACAAGTGATACAAATTTTGTTGAATAGAAAATCTAGGGGAAAATGCCGTGAGCAGAATCAAAACTTTTTAAAAAACTTTGTGACTCATGAGAGCTTTGAGTCTATGAGTGGAGATGGTCTGCATGTGATGGTGATCTTATGTAAATTTGATGATATTATGTAAATTTTTATGATGTTATGTAAATTTAGCTCTCTGAAAAGTCATAGACATCTTCAAATCCAAAACACGTATAGCCTCAGTCAAGGATGCTGTCAAAATAAACTTGCTATAGTAAATGCACTTAAATAGAGCAATCTGTTATCTGGACACTCTTTAACATCATGGTTGCTGCAAAACCACATTAAAAGAAAAATATAATTAGAACAAATTTCATGACCAAAACTGCACAGTGATGATGTGGATTACTGCATGGAGGAGTTTCATGATGTGGATGAAATATCATGAAAACTATCATGAGGCTAATTTTGCATCATATAACAGAGCCCAGCTCCATACTGAGAATTCAAGACCCATTCCAAAGGTCACAGGTCAGTTCTTTAAAGCTGATAAATTCTGAGGGTGCACTTGAGGTCATAAGTAATTTGAAATCTGTACAGTGCAGAACAAAATAGGAAATCAAAACATTAAAAAGCAAGTGTTCAGTAATATGCAGTTTTACCCATGCATTGTTCAGCCTATTTTGAAATAGATGTACCCTCTAAGTAAGATAGCCAAGGCAAACAGGAGACAGTTTGCTCACTACTTCCACTGGAATGTTCTTCCACAGAGTGCATAAGTGTATGCGTTAATGTCGAGTGGCTTCTAACAAAAATCAGCTGAATGCAGTTAAGGTTTAAATCTCGATGCCAGGTATAGAATGGATTCAAATCTATGTTAGGATTGAGTCACTTATCTCCTCAAAGGGTTTGATTAACATAATTTTTCATTCAACTTCCAAGAATGTCAACTTCTGTACTCAAAATGCTGCATAATCTCTCCTCCTTTCTTTTAACTCCATTATTCATTCAAGAAATCTCATTCTGGATGGCTGTTGTCTCAGTGTAATGCATTTTGTTTTCCAGGACATCCTTATCTTTAAAATTTTCACATAGTCTTATCCTGGTTTATGTTTCTATTTCCATTTCCTTTTCTGACTGTCACAGTCCCAATGGTCTTTGCAATCTTCCCACCTTATTGCTTTTCTCTTCTTTATTCATGTTTCCTTCTGGCTTTTGAGAAGGTGTCTGTCATATGCTGTCTGCCAACCACTCCTCTTTTTAATTTACCTTTGAACAGTTTGGGGTTTTGCTTTGGGGTGTGGGGGTTTTTGGTTCTGGTGGAGTTTTTTCTCTAGTTTGCTCAGATTTTTTAATTACTGGGGAGTTGTGGGGTTTGGGGGCTTTGGTTTGTTTTTTTTTTTTTTTTTTTTTTTTGTTTTTTTTTTTTTATTTTTTAATTTTTTTTTTTTTTGTGGAAGTTATTTTCATCTCTGGTAATTTTACTGAGATAGTCATTGTATAGTAAATTCAGTAAAGTGTTGGGATGCCCAGATTCTTTGTGAGATGTCAGTTAATTATTATTTAAACCTAATGAGCATTTTAAGTACCTGAAATCAATTAATAGTCTTCTTTCTAAATTTTTATTTCTTTGCTATGGAAGACTGAGTTTATTAATGGTAGAGGATTGTTTTCCCTTATAACCTGCTAATTTATGTTGCTATTAGAATAAATAGGCTGATGAATACCTTAGTCTGATGATACTTTAGTCTGATGAATACCTAATCATCTTGCTCAGCACTTGGATACTGCTTTATAGCAACATAAGCTTTATCTTTTGAATCTGCAGAGAAAAACTAGACCAGCTGCCAAATTTAAGGTTGTAAGGCTACCTGGAACAGGATTTTTTAACATAACTCCACTAATTAGCAGTGGGTTCTTAAAAAAAGTCACCGTGCTAAGAAATAAATATTTACTGATCTTGCTGTGTAAAAACTAATGTAAAAATTGAAATTGTTGCTTGTTCTATGCTAATGCAACAATTTTCTTCTGTTTTTCCCCCTTGAGGTGATCAAGAGAATGAAAAAACAGATCCCTGAATAACTAGACATGGCCTGGCATAAGAATCAGCAACTCACAAAGTACAGCAAGCAATTTCCAGTCATTTTGATGTTGCCTAGATCTAAACTGATAAAGATGAAAAGTTGTGTACTTCAGAACCACCCCCAGGCACTTATGATTCAGGCTTACACAAATAGCCTTGTAGTAGCAAATTTGGGGAATATAAAATAATTCACCTTTATGTTCATGCTCTTATTCTATTACACAACTGCAATAACAGAGAGATGTTATTTTTAAAATTTTTTAAAGTGTTTAAAAAAAAGTTTATCAAAAGCCTTTTATACATGGAAGTAGTCCATGTTTAGATGTGTTTTGTTTCAATAGAAAACATATTGAAACTTGTTTTGCTTCAATAGCTGTCACCCAGGCAGTCAAGAGAATGCAATGCCTGTGCTGTTGGGTTAAAAGAACTTATAGTGCTCCATGTTAAAGATCTGCTTGGCATTAGTCAAAAAATCTAAACAAACAGGCAAAAGGAAGATTTTATTTTATGATATCTATTGGTCTATATTTTTATTTAATATTTGAAGTGAAGTATTTATCTCCCTTTTAGATTAATTACCGAAGAGCACTAATTTGCTCCTTATTGCCAACACTAAAAGATTTTTGTCTTTGTTCTCTTGGAGAAACACTGTCTTTTCAGATAAATTAAAGAGCGTTTTCACTTCCAGTCCCACAGTCACTCTCACACTAATATAAAGCTATGAACAGGCTTTCTAACTATAATACTAATTTACCACCATTTCATTAGATATTAATAATACAATCATTAAGAAATGCAATATTTATTCTTTCACTATTTAAAAAATGTTTGTGTATATACTTTCAAATTTTGGGATCAAATTGAAGCATTCTTTTAGATATATAACTTCTCACATTGAAGATTGAAGGAGTATTTAAAGGGATTTTTCTTCAAAAGATAATTATGCACACTCTCTCTGTTTCCTTATTTTCCCTTCTCTAAGTCCAGCTGATAAAAAGTAGAGGAATGCTACTGTTGAAGCTATAGTTGTAGAACAATTAAAAAGTATAGCAATATCCCTGTTAAAAACCCCCCAAACCCCAGGAGATTTATTTTCACTGTTAATACTCACACAATGCAGCAATGACACTGCCCCAAGTACACTTGGAGACATTTTTCTTACAAATTTATTCTTTCTTTGAATTTCATTTGATCTAAAATAACAATAATCTGGCCTGTAAATATGTGTTTCCCCAATGTGAATGGAAAGCATAGCAGCAGCCATTACTGCTTATTTTAGAGAAAAACTAGTATTTTCTAGCCTCTTCCAGTAGATTGATCTTCTTTCTCCTTTAATTCAGCAGGAAAATTGTCTTCTGTTCCCTGTGAAAAAACCAGATATACTACTTGTGTTAGCCTAGTAATAAAAGAAAAGTGCTACATATACTGTCCTATTTGATGCATCTCTTTATTTAAGAAATATTAGTTTTGTGAAGAACCATGTATTAAGGGGAAATGCTAATCAGTAAGGTACAATAGAAGGGGAGGATATGAAGATAATTTTTGGTATATGTATATATGGAAGGGAGAAACTGAACCCTAGAAAAATGACTAGTACAAAAATAGCAGCAGATGTCAATCATCAAAAACTAAACTAATTAGCACAAAGGGTGTTTTTCATATGCACACATTTTCCTTAAAACTTCATATATCCCCAATTTAATACACATACTACACAAGCGCTGAAGGCTGAAAATATCCTATATTTATTAGAAAAACAATATAATCCTACAAACTCTTGCTGATTTAGACCCTCCACAAAACAAGACCCAAAATCTCTATAAATTTAATTAATCTGTCTGACCACTGCAGACATTCAACTAGTCAATAACAATTTGTTTGGTGAACACACAACAGGTAAAGTTCAATTGTAGCTATGCATTTAGTTACAACTCTAACACAGCTTACAGCCTGACTCAGTGCATGTTCACAGATCTGCCACTTTGTAATAACAATCCATTTCTGTTATTAGTTATAGCCTTCCTTGTTTGAAAAAGAGGAGTTTTCTAATAATAACAAGTATTTTGTAGAAGGCCTTCTGTTGTGTCAATATTGGTAACTGATTTCAGCTGTAATGATAGCAATATGCCATCAAAGACAAGACTATCTTGAAAATTTAGGCAACACCTACATGTCACTGTTCTGTCAAGAGTCAAAGATTTTCAAATACAAATACACAAGTAAAAAATGAAAGATTTTGAAAATTTATCGCTACTTTAGAATCACAGAATGGTTGGGGTTGAAAGGGACCTCTGGAGGTAACCTAGCGTAACACCACTGCTCAAGCAGGATGCACAGGCTTACATCTGGATGGGCTTTGAATAGCCTGTTGCAGTGCTCTGTCACACTCAAAATGAATAAGTTTGTCCTCATATTTAGACACAACTTCCTCTGTTTCAGTTTGTACTGTTGTTAATTTTCCTGTCACTGGGCACCACATAAAAGATTCTGTTCCCATCTTATTGACAGCTGGCCTTAAGGAATTTGTAGACATTGATATGACCCCCTCACAGTTTTCTCTTCTCAAGGCTAAACAGGCCTGGCTCTCTCAACCTCTCCTCAAAAGAGAGATGCTTTAGTGCCCTCATTATCTTCATATCTCTCCTCTGGACCCTCTCCAATCCCTTGTCCTGGCCACTACTGGCTCATAGTAACTTCTTGTCCACGTCTTCCTCCCCAGAGCTGCTTTGCACCTGTCCTGGTGTGTGTGTGTGGGGTTATTCTTCCTCAGGTTCAGGACCTTGCACTTGTCTTTGCTGAACTTCACTAGCTTCCTCTGCACCCAGGTCTCCAGCCTGTCCAGGTCTTGCTGGGTGGCAGCACTGCCTTCCCGTGTATCAGCCACTCCTCCAAGTCTCATATCCTCAGTGACCTTGTTGAGGGCACAGTCTGTAGTTCTGTCCAGGTCGTTGACAGATAAATCGAAGACAACCACACCCAGGACAATCCCCTGAGGAACAGTGCTGGCTACAGGTCTCCAGCTAGATCTGCACTTCTAATCACAGCCCTCTGAGCTCGACCAATTGGCCAGTTCTCAATCCACCTCACTGTCCTGTCATCTAACCCTCACTTCCTGAGTTTGTCTGTGGGGATATTATGGGAGATGGTGTCAAAAGCCTTGCTGGAGCCAAGAATACACTGCTCTCATCTCATGCACTCAGCCAGCTGTGCCATCACAGAGGGTTTCAGAATGCTCAAGCATGATTTCTTCTTGGTGAAATCTGCTCCTGATAACCCTCTTTTACTCCACACACTTAGAGGTGACATCCAGAATGATCTGTCTCATCACCTTTCGAGGAAGGAAAGTGAGGCTGATTGGCCTGTACATCCCACATCCTCTTACATGACCTTTTTTAAAACTCTAGTAACATTGGCTTTCACTAAAATCCTCATTCTTATTGTCCTTGATACCCCTCAACAGATTTAACTCCAAATGGACCTCACCCTTCCTTGTCACATCCCTGCACACTCCGACAGCATTCCTGGGTTACTGCTAAGTGGCTTGTCCCTTTTTCCACACGCCATACACTTCTTTCTTCTGTTTGAATTTTGCATTCATTATAAGTAATACCATTGTTTAGAAATCAGACAGCTGATACTGTGTTGTGTTGTGATGCTAATAGCACTAAAATCTATTTTTTCATAGACCCTTTTAAATACAGAGTATATTACAATACTTAAATAGAGAGGGAAAACTATTCCTTTTAAAGTTCACTTCAAAATATAACTTATCTCTATTTTTAATAATCATGAAGAATTTCTATAATCTCTATATTTTTCAATGAACGATAAAGAAACAAGATAAAACTTTTGAAAGTGATGAACCTGGTATTTTCTGTTAATTTTTTGTCCTTTGGCTCTTATTTTCATTAATTTTCAATGAGATAAATATAATCAAGTGCTCAAGTAATGTCTGAAATGGGTTCTAAGAAAAATTTTGCCAATGAAAGTTTTTAGAAACTTGACCTGCATACCTTAATCCTAAATTCTCCTAATTTCTAAGTAAATTCTTTACAATAAAATTACATCTTCTAACAGAGAAAATTAATTTGCCCCCAAGAAATCATGCTGGACTTATTCCAAATATATTTCTAATAAACCTATATATACTTGGAGTAGACTTAAAGCACCTTCTGGACTGGGACAAAGGTCATGGAATAAAGCCATTTTTCAGTACATTTGTAAAAAAAGAAAAAAAAATCAATCCCTGTACCTTAATAATGTTTTGCAAGCATGGTCCAGATAAGTTGGGGGTTTAGTTCTATATGAATAAAAGGTATATGTTTTGGATTTTATAGAATGGGAGATGGTATTAAACATCTGTAAACATATGATAGAATTGTGCACAGTGGAATGGCAAATGTCACAAAATAGTTTTGAATACACGTTGAGTAAGAGGAGAGTTAAGTCCTGCCTAGAGTGCACGGAGACTTAATTTTTATAGGCAATGGAATAGTACGGAAATAAGATAAGGACAGTAATATTTCCATCAACTACTTCCCTGCAAGTTTCTTTTTCCTTTCCCCTTAACTGAAATTAATTCTGCAATGTGACTGACACAGGATCTCAGAACTTGGTTGTGTATGTTTCTATGTAGACACAAAATTGGAGCAACTTAAATTAGAAGTGCTGTAGCAACATGAACACATCTGTGATGTGAGTAAGGGATCACGAAGGTGGTGAAGGGACTGAAACTTCTTTCACATTCTGTTTACAGGACGACAGAAAACTCAGGGAGCCTTTTGTGTTTATAGATCTGATGGGAGACAATGAAGAAGTGGGAACCAGACTTCTCAGTAGCGCACATTGACAGGACAAGAGACAATGGATACAAACTAAAAGAGACAAAACCCTATCTGAACAAAAGGTGTGTGAGAGAAACTAGACACTGGAAAAGGTTTCCCAGGGAGGTTTTACAGTCTCTGCCTCCGGAGATATTAAATATTTCACTACACATGGTTCTGGGAAATTTCTTCTAGCTGATTCTGCATGAGCATGGAGTGGGAGGGAGCAGGGGAGATTCCTGGGGAGGTCTAGATGATCTCAAGAAATACTTTCCACCCTCAATGTTAATTTGTTATTCTGTTATCCTCTAAGAACAGTTTTCCAATATTTTTCTTTAGAGACCAAATGGCTTACTTAAAATGATGTCGTGAAACTGTGTCAAGGTCTCTCCTAAATTCAAGATAGATGACATCCACTGGTTATTCCTTGTCCATAGGGCCTGCTGCCCTGACACAGAAAGAAATTAAATTGGTTTGACATATGTTGTTTTTGACAAATCCATCTTGTCTGCTACTCATTTCCGTCTTCCTTTCTAGTGACACACAATTAGGTTTTTTATCATTTGTAGTAGTACTGAGTGTTGGCGGGCCTATATTTCCTCCTTTTCCTCTCTTCAAATAAAGCAAGAAATGTTCTTCCATTCTCCTGGGATTTGATCTATGTGAGATCTCAAAGATAACCTATAAGGCTTATGTGAACTCAGAAGCTATTTCTTGCATATTCTGGGATGGAATTCTTTCAGACTTTTTCATTTAAAACCATCTTATCCAAGCACTCACTATGCTTATATAAACTTCTTTACTGAAGGCTCTTTAGCTTTTAATGGGGGAATTCATTCTATAAGTCAATTGATCAAAACTGGCCATTTTGTTAAAGATTAATGGAAAAAGGTCATTAAACTTTCTTTATATCACCCATAGAAACTATACCATTCCTAGTAATTTATAAATATGAACATTCAAGCATTTCATTTTTTCTCTATATTTCCATAATGTACATTCACATTTGATCTATTTTCTGCCCTAAGTATCTGACTTCTTGAATATGTTCTTTCTCTCATGTCAAAGAAGTCATGGTTTAGTCCAGTTCATTTCCTACTCACTGCCTGTTTTTCTTCTATATTAGGAGGTTGTGCACTTGTGAACTCAGTATCATTTCTCTAAGAATCTCCCAGTTCTGTTTTCTCTTTTGAATAAATTTTCAACTCAGAGGCTGTCAGCATTCAAAGTTTATTAATGTCTGTCTTCCTGAAATTTATTGGTTTTCATTTTTCTGTTACTACTTCTGCCTTTCTTAATGAATACAATATCTGTTATTTCATCATCTTTTTTTTTCAAGTTCCCTTGTCTGGCTCTTTGGTGCTAGTTAGAGCATGCCCTGAGTATTTTACTTATCATTAACAAGGTACTGAAATTATATATATTTATGTGTGTGTGTGCACAGAGAGATAATCATCATTTTAAAATGAGTCAAGATAAAATGCTGTAATAACACAACTAATTATTGAAGACATTTACATTAAAAGCATTGTCAAATGGTTTATGCAATTAATTACTAACCTACCTCTTTAGATAATTGTAATGTCTGACTCATATAGGTTGTCAGTGCCTCACTAAATGTTCACTTGTATTTCTGCCTTTGACTTCAGCAGAATATTGTGCAAGATCCTGAAGCAGAGCCTGCAGTAATCTCCTTAGCTAGAAAATAAATTGTTTAAAATTAACAACAGTCATAAATATCCACAAGCTTGTTATCTGTAAAGGATCACCCATAGAGCCTCTCCAATGCTATGGCATTATCCAGAAAACTTAATTGGAAGCTTTATCACATTTTATTTAATTGTTGCATTGAAAACTGGCAATGTATGGTCATTGACTCATTAACAGATAGTGAGCACAGCTAAACTACTGGCAGTTTCTCCCCAAAGAGTGTATGCTTCCAGAAAAAACAAAGCAAGTCCCAAATTCTCTCGCTATCTGGAATTATCTGCATGACATTAGTCACTTATGAAAAGTGACACACAAATCCAAGCTATGTTTTTGGAGATGGCAATATGCAGAAGTCAGATATTGAGCTATTGGTTTGTAAAACAGGCAGATCACTGGTAAGCCTGGTAAAGTTTCTGGTGGAACCAGGTACAGAGCCAAGTATTCACAATGCAAAAATTCCCTCTGACATCTATTTAGACGTTAAGTCTAGACAGTGAAAACTGCAAAGCTGAAGTGAAAAAGAAGGAAAGGTCTTTATTTCAATCTTGAATGATGTAACTGTGCTCTCAACAGTGATCTGTCACTGCATATGAAGAAAAAAGTTACTAGAATTAGTGGTTATATTATAAAGAGAAAAAGCTTTTGGTTCCCTTCATTCTCTTCTTCCTTTACTGACAACACCTTATCTAAGATCAGTAAGATATAATTGCAGTTAATCACCCTGTTCAATATACATGGAGAATCATGACATTTATTCATATAGAATTCTCAGTGTCTTTTCATTAGAAATACAGGGGTCTGATAGCTAGAATTCCAGTACTCAGTATTTAAAAAGACCCTGAACTTCCTTGGAGGACAATTTAATCATCTTTATGGTCTATCTTAAAGGGATGACTTGTAAGTACTGAAGTCCAGAAAGGTTTATGAGCTATGAATACAAGTTGTGGAAAACAATTTCTGTCTCTCTACAGCCACATAAGTTCAGAAGTGAGATTTCAGATAATCTGTCTTCCATCTTTTCTGATTTGCTTGACACTTCGTTAAAAATATGGAGATTTCTATCTAGCAGTGCAAAATTCTCCCATCTAGCATACAGAAAACCTGACATTATACACAGATTTAGTAATTCCACAAGAGAATACACAGATATGAATTCAAACAGTTGACATCTTGAACTTTTTGGAGATAAATAACTCTTTCCAGCATTTCATTTTCAGACACTTCATTAGTGTAGTAGAAAACAATGACATTCTATATGACATTCCAGGAACATTATATTACATGCACTTGTGATTCCAAAGAATAATTAGCTATTTGAAGTGTTCCTCATCTGGCATTTGTCTTTCATCAGGGACACTAATCAGGTAAATGCCATTTAGGTGTCTGCACACTGTTTACATAAAAGATTCTTTGTGTATTTTTAAAGTATTTTAGTTTTGGCTACTACAAATAATAAGCTCACAATTTGTTGGGCCCGTGTACAAACCAAACAAGGCTGCATGGATTAAATGACTTCACCTCATAGCCTAATGCTGTCTGATATCTAATTGTGGACTAGGTGAGCCAAAACCAGAACTGAGCAAAGCACTACATTGTTTGCATGACTTCCACTAGCCTAGAACTTGTCTAGTAAATTGTATGACCTGAATCAAGGTCCTGTGTCTGCCCAGAGAGTTTGGAACTTATATCTCTAATTTCTTTAGTGAATGCCTTTAAACTTACTCCTAGATGAAAAAAAGGAACATTTTCTTTCAAGGCTGACATTGTGCTAAGCAAAGAAAATGATGTAGTCAGAAAGAAATAATAAAACCCAAACAAGGAAGAACATGATTACAGCTTCTCACTTGGAGTTCTTGCTGAAAATGAGATACACAACTTTGAGATCTGCTTACAGGATTTGTTGGTTGTTTGTTAGCTGCCTTCTGTAGCATTGTCTGAGTCACTCAGGATCCAGACAAAGGAACCTGGCTTTGTTTTCTCCCATCATGAAGTCACCTTTGCTTTCCTTTCTCCAGCCCTGTGACCCTCCCTAGATGTGACTATGCTTCAGGAGCCAGGAAACTCAAGAGGGCACCTATGTCCAGAACAGCTACAAGCCCAGTGTAAGATAGGTACCTTGACAGTTATTACTCGTGGCTGTTAAGCACACATATTTCTGATTCTATTATTCCTTTGTTTGAGCTGGGAGGTAGAGCAGACAGGGGAGGTAATTTTTCACCAGTCTTCTCAACTCTGCTGCACAACAGAAGGATTTTTGCCCATTAGATACATGGAACATCATGTTCATCAGCTAATTCAATTAAAATGTTGAGATAGAACAGCTAATGGTGAAAACCATTGTTTACTTTTTTAGTATATTTGACAATGAAAAATGCTTTGTGAATAAGGAATGTAATTACTGCTAAATGCATTGCAGGGGTGTGGAAAGTACTTGTCAAAGAGAACAAATCGTATTGATATAAGACATTTCTCTGATAACTTCACTTTTGCTGTTGAAGAACAAAACAACGAAATAAACTGTTGTAAAATACAATTTTCCAGGGATTTTACTCGTCTATCTCAGCTTCACTGACTGAGAATTGCATTTCATTTTCAAAGAATGGGCAATTTCTTACGTTATACAATTTTTGCCCTTGAAAACTGTCAGTTGCAATATCCAGGATAAAAATCTAATTTTAATACCCAGAGAGCATGCAAGAACATGTTTTTATGTATGGACTAAAATGAGGATGCCACCTGGATCGCAGTAAATGTATAGAACATATCAGTTCTCTAATATAATCTATTACAGCTGAGAAAAGATAAAAAATACTATTTCTTCTACTAGAAAAGTCTATAATTTCTACAAAAAGGTGTAGAAAGAGCTTTATGGTTTATCCTCAATTAAGTGCATGCTTCTAATCATTAATAAAATAAACTAATTAAAGATAAATGATCGCTTACTTGCTAGAGTTTTTGAGAAGCATCTGAAGGGTTCTAATCCTTGTTTAATATTACAACATCTTGCCTGTAACTTTTTGTTAAGTTTCAGCTAGAAAAAAAAGATTAATTGATTTCACAAGCCTAACCTATGTATGCCACGTGTATGAAATTTTCCGCATGTCAAACTGGAAATGATCAGCCCAACATAAAGAGGAAAGTTAAACTCTGCTTGTCCAAGTGTGAAAGCCATTTAACACACAGTAGCACTGCACAGCAGTCGACATTAGGAAGGCAACATGACAGAGCAGCTAGGCTTTACCAAGACCATAATTTTATGCTAATTCTAGGAATAAAAATTCTGCCTCTGGGGAAAATTGTCAAGAGCCTTTTAAGGATCAAGATTGGTCAGAGTCCCACTTTGGTCCTCATAGTGCTCTCTGACAAACTTACTTAACAGGTATTTCAAGTGGATCTACCAAATTAAACACTGTTCTTTCTGAGGTTCAAAGTGTACAGGGATGTACAGGGATACTGTGTGCTGCAGAAAGATATCAGGAAAAGCCAACTCTGCTGAATCAAACACTTAAACCCTGGGATATTTTATTATGTGTTATTCTTTCCACCTATTTCTTCACTAATTTTCACCTGCCCAACTGTGCTGGCTGTTCTGAGAATTTTGGCGTCATCCACTTCAGCTCCTTGGATGATAATGGGAGACCATGGACATCTGGGAGACCTATTGGCTGCCTGAAGGTAAGCAAAGTAATGTATTGGGGTGGGAGTAGGCATAGAGCACTTTATGGGGATGAGAAAGTCAAAAAGAAAGTTTTGCTCTGACAAAAAACACAAAGAAAACCAGCAGGAACTGAGTCCTGTTCAGGAAGTCACTGGCCAAATATCAAAGTTCAGAGCTTTGTATAAAGATATTTGCCTGATGGATTAGGAATGCAATGGAAGCAACCCTATAGCATATTGCAATAATATCTCTAAATAAGTAATTAATCTCCTGAGCTGTGACTGTGCAAGTGGTTTGGTTACTACATGGTAGTAGACAAAACTGCAGCATACTAGGAGACATTTTATTCTTCAGACCATGAAATTAAGAGGAGTTTGTCCAGGTCCAGATGAGGTGAACACTCACAATCACATTTGGTTTATAGTCCTATTGTCACAATGACTTCTTTTTGCTCTCCCTAGTCAGGATCATCTTCTGAATTCTGGGGTCATAATTATGATTTGCCTACCATTATAGAATTGATTTCTTTACGTGCTTGCTTGAGTATTTTCTTCCACCTCACTTATATAACTACTACACAAACAGCTTTCTTTCCCTCTATCAAATTTACCTGATCTTTCTGCTTTCTTTTTGTTTCCATGGAAACAGATGATTTTTAAGGAGACAGAAAGAAATGCAGGCCATAACAAAGTCATTCTTCAAGAACAGACATCTTGAGTTATTCTAGTTTTGTTTAAGAATTTCCAGATTTCTATCTCCTAAGACTCATATTTTCCCCACGATGTCCTGGGAGGTTCTTTTTGTGTTCTTCTATTCATACAGAAAATAACACAGCAACTTACAGAGTCAAAACCTAATTAGGCAACGGCATAGTATACTTTCATTTGAATAAAGAATAATATGAAAATATTTATGCTTCAACCTTGTTCCCATGTTCCTATTACATATAAAAGAAGAACCCAGGGAACTTCAGCTGGGTGCAGCTAGGAGTTGAGAACCAGATTACTGATTGCTGAAACTCTGGAAGATCAGTTTGGTAAAAGTGTTCTTGTGCCAGAGTTTCCAAATGTAAAGTTACCAAATTAATTTCTCCACCCAAATTTATTTAATGGTGTTTTTTAAGTGGGATTCCTGAGTTCAGTTGCTGTTTTCTTATTACTTTGAGCACGGACCAGCTAGACCTTCCATTCTGTGACATAGCTTGATTTACTTCCAATGGAAACTAGGACATCAGGTAAGGAGAATGTGGGAACAGGTGGGGAAGGGTGATGCATCTTGACCAGTTCCATTATGCAGTCTGGATATAATTAAGCTACACTTTAAGCCTGGTATGCTTTCCTGGAAGCTGTGAAGCCCTGGTGAGTTTTACAGCTTGAATATGTACTAAAATTTCCAGGAACCTGAGGTTTTGCAAGCTATAGGGATGTGTTTACACTCCAAATGCCCAAACCAGAACGTTTCCTCGTAGGTCTAAATTAGACAGTTTTGGGACACTAATATTCATACCCTGGAAGTAAGGGTGCTGTGCCATTTTTATTATTCTAAAGTGCAGAAATATCAGGATTCAAGATTGTATTTCATGAAAATATTCAAATCTGTATGCTCCTATTGTATACTCTAATGGCAATAATGGATGGCACTGATTGCAGCTCCTGCTTCAGTTGTTCTCCTCAGTGCCCTCTCAGAGTTTTGTATTTCCACACCAGCGACTCATGAAGTACTGCTGACAGTTTAAAAGTTAAAATACTAATGTTAGAATTTCTTTATAAAGTAGCATGTAATTTTCAGTAATTCCAAAACTGCTAACCACCCTCCCCAGAAAATTAAAAAAAAACTAAACAAAACACCAAAAAGTACCCCAAAAATCCAACAACAAATGAGATCTCTCTTATATATTGGTTATGATCAGAATTATTTCAGGTAAACTGACACTAATTCAAAATTTTTGTCAGTCAGTAAAAAGCAAAACACTGGGACAAGGCAGGAGAATTATCAAGGTGTGGGAATGGCTCTTCTAATGATATAAAGCTGTAAGAGAAATCAAGGGGATCTGGGAATTTGTGGTCAGAACCCTTTTATATATTAGCAAAGAAGAAAGAAATGCCTTCTGGGCAGTAAAATTCCTAGCAGGGAATTTCAAAAAAGAGAATATTCTGTTTGGAAGGGTGTTCCCTAAACAATTCTTAAGGACTAATCTTGAATATCACAGCAGGCAGCTAAGTGAAAAATGCAGAATACAGTTTAAAAAAAAAAGCAAAATGAATAGGTCAGAGAATTATACAGACAAAATTTTAATAGAGCTACAAGAACATATGGTAAGCCCTCATATATGCTTGTAGCTTTTCATACAGTTCTGCTACATGAGAGGAGATTCAGAGGATATATTTTTCAGAAATGTAATCAGAATAATTAATGCCAGGAAAAAAAGTGTGTCTTATTAAATTATGTGTTCATCTTGTCACCCCAGGCCAAACTCTTTAATTTTCTGTGTACCTAAAGCCAATGAACTGCTGTTACCTGGCTCACTGTCACCTTCTGGTGTCCTGCCCTAAGCATGTTAGATGGATGTAAAGTCACTGAGAGTTCATCTCTGCTTTTCTGTTTCTTTTCTGTGAAGATCTAAACCATTAAACAGAGAAGATATGATTCAGCTTTTTAGGGGAAAGCCTCTTCCATCACAATTATCTCTGCTCACGTTTTTTCCCCAGCACTTACAAGAATCATCTAATACGTTATAGCTGGGCACATGCAGTCAAGATGCCACTTATGAACAGTACTTTCTGCTAGGCTTCACCCCATGGCAGTAAAACAGTGCTGTTTAGGAAATTAAGCTGTCTGCAGAGGTGATGCCTCTTCTGCTGGAGCTGTGGAATGAAACAGCACAAATGAGATAACCTTGCTGGTAAAGAAAGAATGGTCTTATCTTTGAAGCAAATGAATTCTGAGTGAAAAACCAAGGGTTTTTTCTGTCTTTGATACCTTTCCCTCAAGGCCACTGAAACCTATGCAACCCTTTCTTGTATTAAGAGCAACTTCTTTCTTGGGTTCCTGAAATCAGGTCAGAGTGGCTTGTTTCCAAATTTTCAAGTGTGCATACTTGTGATTGATGTGAGAGAGCTCTGCTCTGAGCACTTGCAGTTGGGGAAACTATTAAACTGTCCTGAAAGACTGACACCAAATGAGAGTGGACAACTTTCACTTCTAATCATCCTGTCTTCAATCTGCTGTCTGCAAACATGCAAAATTCCTAGGAGTCTTTCAGCATCTTGTGAAAACAAATGGGTTAGTATTTTTGGCAGTATTCAGATATTATAGTAATAGGTAACATTGGAAACCCCAGGAGATTTAATAATTCTCTCTCCAGAGTGGATTTTAAGAGCATGCAGTAAATAAGACATGAACTAGACACTGACAGATGAGTAAAAATGAAATTATTGAATTGCTAGCTGTTCATTAAGCACTGTTTATTTTGTGCTTTGAATAAGACAGGAGATCTCTGTAACAAAGCAGTAAGTGATAATATAATTAAAGGAGCATTTAAGTGTGATTAATACTACAATATTGATACTGCTCTTTTGATAAGAGGGTTTTTTTGACTTTGGAAGATTTATTTTCTTTAGTTTTAAGGTATGGAAACTTGTGATTACCACCTATGAATGTAATGAAGAAGTATGAAAAAAGCTGAAAATACATGCAAGTAATATGTTTTAGAGCAGATAAATTTGGAGTACTTACTCTGTCTTACACTCTAAAGAGACAGGACTGATCAACTAGATGTAAATGCACCAAATCATGTCTTCTTTTAAAAATCTGAACAATGAATAATTGCACATTGGAACATAATGACATTAAGACCAAGGATGTATCAAGTTTAAAAGCTAAATTGGACATTGGTTCAGTAATATATAAAGTTTCATGTTTCAGTGTTAGATTCTATCTCAAAAGGGGATTAAAATTATACTTGTCTGGTAGATGGTTCATAAAAGAGCAATAACAAAGATGTCAATATTTTTGTGCCTCCCTTTGGAAGCCATGACCATCAACTGATCCTATGTCAACTTTTTGTGACAATTCCATTGTTAACTGATTTTATTTTTAAGTTATATTGCAATAAATTACCTTTAGCTTCATATATTTGTGAAATACATTTTCTATCTTCTTTCTTTCCTGCACTATTATCTGTTTAATACTGACATGGCAAAGGAAAGGTCTATGATGATTTTTTACAGGTTGTTAAGTTACTTAACTCAGTTAAAACGTTAGAACTGGACATCCTTCAATAAAAATAAATGTTTTATTTGGAACATCATCTGGAGCACCAGACTTCTCTTGATTCTATGACTTATGTTACTATTTTTCAGATTCATATGAAGCATGTTCCTTTATATTTATTCTGTGCTTAAATCTCATCATTTATAAAGGGTAATATTTACATGAGCATTCAAATTGACACAAATAATGTTCAGTTGTTGTAAGAAGTTTTACAAAAGTTGAGCTCTTACAATAGACACATCTTTGAACCTATCAAGAATTTCATATTTTCCATTAATAGTACCGCCATGAATACCATTAAACATCTTAAAAATGTCAGTTAAAATCCTCACTAATGGAGCTGTCACAGTACTTTTCTCATATGTGCTGCAGTTCAGATATGCAGGAGAAAAACTGTAAATGTCATTGTGTCTTTAAGGCAGATATAAGTTTGACAATAGGAAAGTGCATCTATTCTTTAATTCAGAGCATAAATTATGGCACATTGCAGAAAATGAGGAATCAAATAAATTTACACGCTTGTGTCCACCCTCTTTTACTTCACAGATAAAACATTTGTGATTTGCCACCTTAGCTGCTTTGATTGTAGGTGCCATAAATGGAAAAGATGTGGTTTAGTTCCCAAGCAAAGGGGCTTAGGAATAGATAGGTGAAAGAAGCAATACAACTTATTAATTAATTAAGTATACTAATGAATAAATGCTCTCCTAGAGCAAAAGCAGACAGAATTTGACTTTCCAGCTGTCAGTCACTCTAAGTGAGCTTGGAATCTATACTAACCATCACTCACTGCTTTCAATCTGCATTGGAGAGGTGGAAAAAATAGTGTCTGGGTATATTTCATTCCCATTACTCAATATCTATCTGCTAGTTGCAGGTAACTTCAAAAAAAGGCTTTTTGAAATTGCAGAGTGGCAGAAGATTATTTTGTCTACTTCAACAGGTTGGCATTTGTGACACCATGGCTCTGCCATGGAAAGGGGAAGTCTCCATGGTCTGCTGCTGCCAAAAGCCATTCTCTTTTAGTGCTCCCTCTCTTGCTGCCGCTGGGGACTGGTAACAGCAGCGTCCTATAAGAGTTGATGAGAGCTCGAGCTTATTGTGAGCACCATAAAAATTTAAAAACCATCTACTGTGTAAAAGCCTAATTTCCCTAGCCCATTGGTTTTATTTTTATTTTTTATGTTTATGATTTTTTCCACAAACCATTGTGTAACTATCCTCCAGAAAGTAAGTAGAAATTAAGACAAAATGCTGCTTGAAAGTAGCTGAGTTCATAGCCTCTGAACCAAACATGAAAAGTTATGTCAGAATTCCTAGCACACTTTTCACTCATAACATATGCTGATTTATTTCCTAGTTGTGCTCATTTAAAGTTTCAATTATGAGGACTGTGATATTTACTTGAATAACTGTTCTCATTCAGGTTTACTTTGAACATACAAAAAATAGTCAAGTTTAGATAAAAGGATAGCTTGAATCTTGTAACTTGCTCCTCAGACTTCAAGAAACTTGAGATATTAATTTAGCCACAAGCCTGCTCTGATGTTAGAGCTGTTCTTAGCCATTCTCAAATGAGAATATCTATAACACACCATAAGAGAGTGGCATGAGTAGGAGATTTAGGTACTGGCTGTCTTTCCACATTAAGCTTCCAGAAGGCGTAATGGCCCCATTTAGGCACTGGAAGGCTGCTCCAGGGTCTTCCCAGGGCCTTCTCCTGGCTCCAGCTGTCTCAGTCTCTCTTCATAGGAGAGATGCTACGTCCTTCTAATCATCTTGGTGGCCCTTCTCTGGACTCATCCCAAGAGGTAGTCTTGAGCAATTGTTGAGTAAGCTCTTAAATTATTGCATGTTTTTAACAATTTAAGCAAAAGAAGATTTACAGTATAGTTGGTAATAATATTTTAATATGATTGCAAATGTCATAAGATCATTTTGTACTCTGAAAAAAAACTGAATGTGATTGAATTTTGCTTCATATTTCCAGTGAATTTACTTATCTCCCTAGATGAGTAATTAAAATACTTTGATAATTATTCAATGGGACCAGGGGAAAAAAATTGTTTATAAAGCTTATTGTGATTGCACTATTGTTATATCATATCCCGAATCTGGTAAGACAGCATACTTATCAGAGCCATCTACAGTGTTATTTCTCTTCTGTCCCAGTGGGATAAAGACTTTCCTGAAACTGCTCCCATACAGATAACAGAGGCAGCTCCAGCTTCCAGAAGAGTGAAACAGACCTTTCTAATTTGATATATCCCAGTGGATTTAATGTTTCATGAGCAGCAGTAGAGACAAAACTCAAATTTATATAATTCCCCATAAGAAAGGTCTGACACAATGTTTCCATAAGAGAAGACATATTGTGAGCCCTGATAGTAACAGTCACATTTGAAATGCAAAACAGACAAGGCAGACACATGTTTACTGCAAACACATTAAAATACCAGTAGACAGGGATAAATTAAACTAATGCCTTGGTTCTAATTAAGCCTTTGATTTCTGAGGTGATTTTCTGTTAATACACAGAAAAAGGTCTCCAAGGCTACATCTATCCTACTAAATTAAACATGCCAAATATTGTCTTCTGGAATTGAGAGAAGCTGACATTGAGTAGCCCTCACATATATCACTATACTCTTTCACTCTCCAGAAGAGGATGATGACATTCTGTCTCCTTGTGGTGAACGGCCCTGATCAGTGCACACTCTGTAATCCCACCTGGAACTGCTTTGGAGACACTGGGGCCAAGTATGTGCCAGAGATCATTTTAGTCAATCATTGAACAGTGTAAGAAGGACACAACAATCAAGCGGGGAAAGCAGTTCAGTCCCAGTGCCCAGCAATATTCCCTGGCATCACTTCACTTACATCACCAACACCACATTTACTGAGAAACTTTGTTTACTGAATACTGTGCCAACAATACGAGATACTTGTTTTCTATCACTTTATAATAAATGTCTAGAAAACCAGACGCATTTATTCTAAATACTGAAAACTTGAAGAGAATTGAATTCCCTTGAAGTCATAAGAATTGACCTCTTTTTACAAGGGAGATGTGACAATATATGAAGTCACATCAACTATCAGGTTTGCTTGCACCTTGATATAACATTTGATAAATCATATATGTACATTTTGATATAATGTATATATCACATGTATGATCATGAAAGTCTATTGTCTAGATATGCTGATGTTTTTCTTCTAAAAAAATTAAAAAGGAATAAAGAAAAAGAGAAATAAGTAAGCTCGCAGGACTGTCTTTGTAAATTGGCAAACTCATTTTTATTGTTATAAAAGTGATCCCCC
The DNA here is from genome assembly GCA_013398075.1 of Notiomystis cincta. Classification (NCBI taxonomy): domain Eukaryota; kingdom Metazoa; phylum Chordata; class Aves; order Passeriformes; family Notiomystidae; genus Notiomystis; species Notiomystis cincta. Next base: position 139,552 of record VZRX01016595.1, on the reverse strand, counting down.
AGCATCTTCTGGTAATAATCTGCTTACAAATAATTTTTATTCCTATGTTACGAATATATGATCCCATGATGTACTTAGCTAATTAAATTTCTTTTCTCCCAAAATAAAATCCAATTGATTTGTGGTTTATGATTCCACATACATTCTTTAAGTTGAGGCTGAGATCCTTAGTTTGGGAATCTGTCTTTTGGGATCAACAAGTAGACTAGAGAAATTTTCTTGCTCACTTACATTGTTTGCCAAAGACAATAGTAAATTATGACAATTGTTTTTATACTATATTGTTATTATATATTCTGTTCCATAATCCTGAAAACCATGGTAAAATAAGAGGCTGTATTACAATAACATTTATCAATATACTACAGCAAGTGCTCACTAATAACATTAGAGGTTTACTTGGCAACATGCACAACACAAAGCACTGGAGGCAGAAGAAAATAACTGGTTTTTACATAATGGTAGCCTTTCATCCACAGCTCAAGGAGTCTTTCTCTTTGGCCAAGAAGCAGAAGTTTTAATATATTCCTGAAATTTTGGTGGTTTCAAAATCTACAGTTATATTTTAAAAGGAGAAAGAAAGGATCCAAATTCTTCTTTCAAACACCCCTCACATTGTGCCTTATATGAGATAGCAACCCATCCTGGCTGTTTAGGGAGATACTGCTATGCTAAACAAACTCTTAGGATCTTGTCCTATAGCTACTAACCTTATTTGACTCTCACTGACATCCAAAAGATTGATGAATTATTACATTTTTAAGATCACATGTAAGACAAAAGTAAATCTTTAGATATAGTTTTGAATTTTGGCCCCAGTTCTGGGGTAGACAATGACAATTTATACAGATTGCTGAACAGATGCAGAGAGCTATTGATTTCTGTCAGACTTATCAATGCATTGTTGCTGCTGTGACTCACCTAGAGCTACTCTAAAATAATTTGATAATTCTGTAGACTGACCTAGTGGTTTCTATACAAATATCTTGATTTAAGTGCATGTTACTTGGAATTGTCTGCAATGAGTCAAGCAGAAAATAGATGACTCATGATAACCCACAAAAGGGTCATTAAGAGATAATGCCAGAACTATTAGATCTCATGCCTCTGGCCTCTGCCAGCTCATGGAATTGGTTTAGCCTGAGGGAGTACAAAAACCTGCCAACAAAAACGAAACAATGAAGATACCTTTGTGTTATTCAAAAGAACATTATCTGGGGCTATGACTTGATATCCAGACTGGAAAGAATTTGCCCAGATGCATACAGAAACTTATAGTGTGAGTGGAATATTTTCTACCTTCTCATGACCTACTGTGCCATGCAATAAGCAGGGACACCTTCAATTACTATAATTTGGAAAGGCATGAAATCATAAAACTGGCATATAAATTATTTTTTACCTTGCAACCCCTACTTTTCATAAAGCATCTTGGCAACTTCACAATAAAAGCACTTTGGTTTGATAGTAACATTGGATTGGTGGTGAAATTATTTGCTTTTACATTTGCTAACATCTAGGAAACTGCCATCTTCCCACAGAAAGAGTGAAAATTTCCCTGGCTAACATTATCCCTTTATGTTGCCTAATATTTTCTATTTCCTATTTGCCTTCTAAGCATTTTCCTGTTTTATTTATCTTCTGCTCCACTATAAGCTACAATATCAAGGACTCAGCTGAGCTACCTGAGAAGGAAAAAAAGGTTATAAGGGAAAAATTATGGGAATATTTACAGTATAATGTACATCAAGACTTTTATTGTCATTTCTCTGGCCATACTTCCAGCATCACATATACAGAAACAATGTGAACATCAGTTTGGTGTACTCATGAGAAGGATGACCTGAAAAGGTCTAAATTTTGAGTCCATTAGGTCATGTATTTACAATGGCAGAAAATATTTCAGGCAGTGGTCAAAAGTAAAGTAGTGTCAGACATAAAAAATAAGTCCAGAATTAATTTGCACTTTAAGAAATTATGGTCATCAAACAATTAGGGACAAGGACATAAAAAATTGCTTTCAGGAGTAACAGGGAAGTTCAGTCAAGGGACCTGAGGGTCCTGGTTGATGGCAAGTTAAATATGAACCAGAAGTGCCCTGGCAGCCAGAAGGGCCAACCCTGTCCTGGGGGACATCAGGCACAGCATCCCCAGCTGGGCAAGGGAGGGGATGGTCCCACTCTGCTCTGCAGTGGGGCGGCCTCACCTTGAATATTGGGTATGGTTTGGGGCACTGCAATATAAGAAAGACATTAAAGTATTAGACAGTATCCAAAGGAGGCAAGAAAGATGATGGAGAGCCAAGAGGGGAAGTCATGTGAGGAATGGCTGAGGTCACTTGGTCTGTTCAGCCTGAAGGAGACTGAGAGGAGACCTCATCATAGACTGCAACTTCCTTGTGAGAGGAAGAGGAGGGGCAGGCACTGATCTCTTCTCTCTGGTTACTAATAACAGGACCCGAGGTAATGACCTGAAATTGTGTCAGGGGATGTTTAGGGTGGATAATAGAAAAAGGTTCTTCACCCAGAGGGAGTTGGGCACTGGAACAGGCTCCCCAAGGAAGTGGTCATAGCATAAGCCTGATAAAGTTTTAGAAGAAATTGAACAATACTCTTAGGTACATAGTATGATTCTTGGAAATGGTGCTGTGCAAGGCCAAGAGTTGGACTCAGTGATCCTTATGGGTCCCTTCCAACTCAGTTTATTCTGTGATTCTGTAAAATTCCTTGAGTCTGTCTGGGAATTTGAAGGAGACTCCCATACAAATTTAGTGGTGGTTGCAGAGGTTTCAGGAACAACAGCAATTTTAGAGAAATATGTAGATCTGAAACCAAGGAGATGTCATCAGGGTAAGACTTCAATCACCCAGGCAAATCAGCTGTAAAACTGAAGAATTATGGCAAAGGTGGATACCATCACAAAGTACCACCAAGAGAAATACCAGCACTTACCTCACCTCTAGTTCACCATGTTGGCATCTACAAAAAGAGCACTGGAGGAGACCATGGCAACTACAGACCACTGAGTCTCACCCACTGCTGAGGCAAATGAGACTATTACAAAGAATGACATTACTCAGTATATTCATAAAATGGCAAATATGTTGAGGAAGAGTCAAAATCTACTGAGAAAGGAAATGCTGTCTCACTGACCTGCTGGACTTGTATGAGAGTGTCACTTAGCCCATATTTAAAGGGTAGACCATGGAAACTAGAAATAGGTTTTAAAACAGACTTTGATATGTTCCACATCCATCATTTAAAGAAAATGAGCTGTCAGCAGGAGGGAGGAAAGGATGTGCTGAAGATAGAAAAGCAAAGGCTAGAACTTAATAATTATTTTCCCAAGTGTAGAAGAGGCAGCAGTGAATTACTGCAGTGACCAGTCTTATTCAGCTTTTCAGGACATGAGGAAGGAGCTATGTAATGCAACTAAAAGTTTGTAGGTCATATTAACCCCTTGCACGTAGTCAAATGCTGTACTAGGAACAAGGCACTGAGAAAGGACTTGCCAAACAAACGTCTGCATTAAAAAATTGAGCTTCAGTGGATATAAATACATTAAGTAATATATCTAAGGGAAAAAATTGTCTAAATTTTGGCTCTGTGAGGCAGAATTTGGAACTGGAATTCAAGAAAGAGCCAAGGTTGGAAGTCTGCTAGATAATTGGCTCCACCTGCAGTAGCAGAAACAAAAGATAGCAGAATGGAATATGCTCAGGATGGATATTGAGTGGAAGATAGGTGTCATCTTGATATCAGATGTAATCCTGATGTCCCAGACCATAATATTTTATATAATTCTGGCCTGTACATCTCAAGAATGACATAATCAAGTTAGATATGATATGGAGGAGAACACTTAAAATAATAAGGAGAATGCAGCAGCTTCTGTCTGAGATTGAAGAAGCTGTGTGATTAATTTGAAAAGGAAGAGGCTGGGTAGAGATTATGACTAAGATTTACAAAATCATAGAGATGATGGACAAGGTCATTTCACCATGCAATCCATGGGTTGAAACACAATCTTTTATGAAACCAATAATAGGCAATTCTTCATATAAGGATCTTCTGGAATTTAATATCACAAGAGTTTGGGGCAGTCGACAATATTGGCATATTTAAACAGAACTATGTAACAGGTCTAAAATGGGTACTAAACAAAGCATGGATTTGTCTTCCATGATCCCCAATACAGTATTTCTGGCTGGTGCAGAAATGTGAAATATCTGTAAACATAATTTCCTATTTCCTGTCTTTAACTTCCTAAAGTTCCTTTAGGACTGAGTGTTTTAATGATAAAAATCTCAAATCCCTTCTTGAGAAGGTGTAAAAACTAAGGGAAAAGAAATCAGCAAAAATCAAGTCACAGAGTACAGCAAATTAAGAAAAGGAAGATGGTGAAAGTAAAAAATACAGAAATAAGGAACTTCAGGGAGACTTTTCACAAAGTGCCATACCAGATCCCACTATTCCCTGATGACATCCAAGGAGCCAGTGGATTAAATTCACACAAATATTCATTAACAGTTGTTAACAGTTGTCAATAGATACTGTAAAGTTAGTGTCTCAAAATAATGCTATTGATATTGAGGGAAACATGTTAACAAAATGTTTGTTTTTAATTGCGACGATCACAAAACTCTTTCAAAATTACAGGGAAAAGTTATTTTTTCAGTATTTTAAAGTGAAACATGTTTTGCATGCTATGGCTTCTGCCACTGGGAATAAAAGATGTTAGAAGAAAATGGTATATTTTATTTTCTTCCTTCTAGAGTAATTCTCTTCATGAAAAAAGTGGAGGCCTTTATCTGAAATAGGTCTGGAAACTCTTTTGTTCTGTTGTCTCAAAGATACTTGACAGATCAATTCTAAACTTGTGAATAGGATTAAGTAGAGGCTATTAGACTATAAGCTTAGACACATTATCAGCAGATTAGCTACAGATGCTTCTTTGTAGTCTCTTTCCAGTCAAAATGGTTCTCTCTTCTGGGGTCCTCGGGTATTAAAGTGTTGAAAAGAGCAAGACATTATGAAAAAACAACAACAACATTAAAAAAAAACAACCCAGTGTTAAAATAGGTTCATGCTCAAGGTAAAGTTATTATGAAAAATATTAGCAAATGGTGTCATCAGTTTAAATAGCTGTAGGAAAATGCTTTCATGAAAATATCATACCTTAACTACGAGGGCCTAGGGACTATTTGAGAGAGCACATACAAACCAGAGACATTGCCTGGAGAGATTCCGAAAGCATGAGATTTGCAGCATTTTTTCTTAAGGAACTTAAGGCCTTCATCTGGCCATTCAGTACTGGGATTCAGCACAATATAAGAAAGAAGACATCTAATCTTTTGGATTAGAGCATCTCAAATTTTCTTTTACATCACACATATATTTTTCTGATTACATGCTCACAAAAAAAATTAATAATGAAAACATAGCAAGCATTAGAAATAAGGTGAATAACAAAATTTTTGCGGCTTCATTTGGTCTTGGGTTGTCACCTATGGTCTCAGAATAATACTTTATCCTCAGCAAACTTCACATCCAAGACAATATTTTGCAGGGTTGATTCAACACAGATAAATACTTCTATAATCTGAAAGAAAAAAATTACTTAGCATATACAAAAAGTATCAGAACTCATAAAAGAAAATACAGGTCCATTGACAATACTTTAAAATATTGTATAAATTTAAAAAATCAAGAATTATGACATATAATTTTACAGAGAGCATCAATCATTTGATCTGTTTGTACTGAAATACACTCTATCTTCCCCCTTGCCTTCTCCTCCTTCTTTTTCAAGCACTATTCAGAATATAACAGTGTGTAATTAAACCAATCTAAACGGAATTTTTCAAAGAAGTAAATGGAAATACTGGAACTACTGAAGCAATTTCATAAGACTTGATGGAGAACAGAACTGAGAACTGACAGATATATGAGGCAAAAATTTGGAAGAATTGTGATAGCAATATAAATAAAATTATTCCAATTAAAACATTGCCATATAATAAAGCACAGACTACTTTATTCAAGTCACAGAGACAGAAATCACATTATTAAAGCTGAGCACTTAACAGTAAAGAATTTATAAAAAGACCCTCTTTGCTCCTCTCATGCATCAATGGAACGATGACTGCCAATGTTCCTAAACCCAGGGTTAAGCCCTATCTATCATAAAGCTGGGGAATCATAAAAATAACTGTACAAATAGAAAAAAAAAAAAAGGATATTATACTCTAAATCCTCTCACCTTTGGCATGGGAGTTTGGAAAAGATATCCTCCTGAACTAGCCTGACACTATGATTTTCTCTCATTTTCACTCAGTTTTGTGAGGCCAGTGTCTTTTTCCTGTAAAATAATGGAAGGGAAGACCAGAAGCCTCCCTCACTGAGATTAGAAAGGATCAGATTAGCACAGGTCTTTTTGTGAAGGACAGAGTAACAGACCTGCCTTCCCCTGAGCAGCTTGTACCCATGGATTAGAAACTTCTCATGAGCCTGCTCATGAGCTCAGCTGCAAATCCTCTCAGCAGCCAACTGGCAAGGGGTGAAAACAGTCCTCTAGCTTCTTTGCAAAACAGACACCAAACTGTATTTGATTTAAGTTTAGCCAAATTTATGTATTTACCACGAGGCACTCTGATACTTTATGTATCAGGAGTTGTTTTTTTTCCCTATAGAAACAGTTCATAACTCATGGTTTAAAGCTAACACATATACATATATGTATGTATATGAACTTAAAATCTAATGTTCCTGTTCATTAAAACAAATGTTGTTTTACACAAGCTTTCAATAACTTAGATAACTTCCTGACCCCTGGCTGAAGTTAATCTTTGCAAATAATTTTTTTTTAAATTTTGTACTAATTTGCACTTCTTTTTTTCAAAAGTCCTTGAAGGTGATCACACAGCAGTCAAAATAAATGGACTCACAGTGTTTCATTTACACACAGGGAAGAAAAGGAAATGACATTGATTCATTGAGCTTTACCTGTTCATATTTACAAAGAAAATAAAACAAAAAAAATATACTCTACCTACTAAAGATTTAAAGTTCTTTATAGTGTTATTTGTGTTCCAAAAGCTCTGCTCACATAAAGTGACAATGGGTTTGAAAAATGTGATTTCTCTGGATCAAACAAAAAGAAGTATATAGAATATAGTGTTGATTTTGTCATTGGAGTTCTGTCCCAACCAAGGCTGCTGAAATATATTTCAACTGCAGGGGTTAAAAAAAAAATCACTCAAAAATAAACTATCTGATTACGAAGATGGAACAAGACTTGATAAATGCTACAGATATTTTACCTCTGGAAGACCATAAAGAAAAGGTTTCCTACAGCCTTTCATTCTTTCTCCTTTGCCCTTTTCTGGGCTTTTTATTTTCTTCTATTTAGTCATGGCTGGAAGTCAAAAGATGTGGAAAGGGTAGAACTGGCATATAAATCCTCTAACCTGCCTCCAAGAAAAAGAATTTGCATCCAAATATGCATCTTTACCCTGGCACCCTTTGGAGCTGTCTCACGGAAAACTAACTCTTAAAATGATGGCTCATTTCTCTTGCCTTTCCCTTCCCCATAATGTAGAGGAGAAAAAAATTCCTAGTTTATGTTCTGGGTGATAAACGGACCTGTTCCTATACCCCATCCTCATTACTGATGAGTTGAGAGCTGATCACAAGACTGGAAGAGCAAGTAGCTCCATGATATACTAGCTTTGCACAGGATGCCTGTGAGTCACCAGTGTGATGTAGTCACAGAAATAACTCATGCTACCAGTCACAGTCATTGCAGACAGTGACAATTATGGCCATAGGGCAGGACATAAGGGAGATCATATCTGGGCTGTGGCATAAGGTGCAGAAGTAGTCACAGTCTGGGAAAAAGGTAAAATTTGGAAGCAGTTTAGAGTAAGACTGTATCCCATCAGGATGGTATGGAAACAAGCCAGGGAGCCTGATTAGAGAATGTCTGCACTAAAGAATGAAGAAGAGCAGTGCTGAAAGCCCTGAGCTGCCATGGACTTTATCTGCTCCAGAAGCAGTACATCACAGTGTGGTGCTGATGGGTTGTATTTATTATCTTAAAGTGCATTAAAGTGGATGAACTGCTTCTGGCCCTGAGCTGGTCTTGCTGCAGAACAACAGGTAGACAGATCAGCTGGAGTCAGCAGTAGCTCAGGATTCTCTGCACCAAATTTCACTGCACTGCATCGACATCTTCTGTATGAGGTTGGTTTGTGCATTCAGGCGCAATGAAAGCTGTCAGGGCATATGATTGCTTGCTATAAATATATCAAGGAGAGGAGGGGAAACGGGGGACTGACACTAGGGCTTGGAAAAAAAATATTTAAATCAGGGGATAACACTGGCACAAAGTCAAATAGATATAAACTAGTTACAAATAGGTTTAGGCTGGAAATTGGAAGATAGTTTCAAACCATCAGAGCAGTGAGATTCCAGAAGGTTTTCCAACAAGAGGAAGAGGGCCAAAAAGCCTAATTACTTTAAAGATGAAGTTTAAACATTTGTGAAAGGGGTTATATGACATTGCTGCCTGAGAAAACTGGATAAGATTCAGTAGCTCAGGCAGTTCTTCCTAAATTCATATTCCTCTGAACACTTTCCTGCCATCTCATGAGCCCCTTGGCCCTTTGTAGTAGTCACAAGGTTGCCCTAATCTTCTCATGCAGCTCAGATCTCTCTTACACTGCACCAGCACTGGGGCCCTGAAACTCCCTGTCAGCAAAGAGAGCTGTGCTTGCCCGTGTGGAGCTGCCTGCAGCCACATGAACCACCCAGACACGAGTTCTCATTTGCTTTTGAGCTTCCATGTCAAGCACAGCCTGAGATCCTGATGCTTGTGAAATTATGAAAGGTCTCAACCTCACACTTCTTTCAAATATTTGTCTTCTGGTGTGAAGAGAACTTAAGTTGTTTGTGATCTTGCCCCGATCAGAGCCTTTGCTGCACTTGGTGGAACTGCAGTGCAAAGACCACTACCTGGATTCCTTGCCTCAGTTAAGGGGTTTGACCTTTCTGAGATGTTTTGTCTTCCCTCACTGGACTCTTGAAGCAAAATAAGAAAAAGAATAAAGACATCTAGCTAAAAGGATTTTGTATCTGCTCAAAAGAGAAAGGTTAGAGTTTGGATCTGTCTACATAAGAAATTCCCTCTTGTCTCTTCACTGAAGCTCATGGAGCTTTTATTTTTTTAAAACATTTTTTAAAGCCACGGTTTCTAGAGATAGATCACATGACAATCTCAGCATCTAGTAAAAATCTTTCTAATCCTCCAGCAAAAAAAAAAAAAAAGTATAAATAAAAGTTTCATGCTGTACCTTACGTAATCCAGAAAAACAAAGTCAGTTCTATGCTCTCAATTCTGCAAGGCCAAACCAGGGAGTATGGAGTGGCAGTGCTTCCACACACCCTCTTCCAGCTGGTGCTGCTTTTACACTGTGTACTTTAGGAAAAAGAATAAATCTCCACTTATGGCCTCAAGGTTTAAATCATCTCCAGACTGGTGGAGGAGCATTTTTAGACTAGTAAAATTTTGCTCTCACAGTGTTAAGGAGTCCTGAGCCAGGTCTGGTTGCAATCTGTGCTGTACATGACATAGAAGAAAGGGCTGGGAAAAAATTCTGCTCAAAGTGCTGAGAAAAGTGTGCATGCAAAGTACACAAAGCACACAGCCAAAAGTGCCAACACTTGCTGTAGGGTGAAATCCTTCACTTTTCTGAACAAATGCACAGCAATATCAATTCTAGCACAATAGAGAATAAATTATTTTGCTTCTGGTTAGAAACCTGAAAGGATGTAATTTTCAATTTCTAAAGGGGATTATGTTTGAAGAATGCTTAAAAAATACTACTACTTGATAGGTAAATGTAAGAATAACTATGGTCAAAATACTGAAAAAGAAACCCCAGACAACAGTGAAAATTTATCATTGAAAAGACATAAATACTATACTTTGTTAACTGTTATTGGTCAGATGCACAGGTAAATTAATCATAACTAGTTTCAAATTTTGCAAGAATAAATTGTTGTAGGGCTTGGAGTAAAAGTATACTAGCTGTGGAACATAAGAACCATGAATTTAAAGAATCTTATTCAAGGACTGTATCTTAGGAAATTTTGATTACAGGAATTTTCATTTGAGGCCAAAACCTGTGGGGAAGATGTAAAAGATGTGAGATTAAAAATTATAATTCAGAAGAAGATAGGTATTTCCAGAATAAACAGACCTTTCAGTCTTTTATTTTGTATTAAGAGTCCATGGTCTTAATATAAAATATAGTCTGTATTTAATGGGGAAATGAAAATGGTGGCTATAAGAGAATTCTTGTACATCTGGAATATACCTTCTTCCAAGGTATTCCTAACTGTAATATTCTATGTTTCTCTTCACCTGTCTTTTAAAAGACCTCAGTCCTCATTTTTTCTGCCCTTTCACTTAAATGTGGTATAAAAACAAACCTGAGATGCAGGAACTTAACTGATGTGGCAGAGTTATGCATCTTTGCTAACCCACAACAGCTTTATTGCTTCAGGGAATAAGGATTGAGAATTTTTTTTTTTTAACACAAAGTATTTATCACACTTAAAATTAGTTCATATTTTTTCCTTCTCTTCACAATGCTGAAAGGGCTGGGTTCACCAAAGATTCCCTTCTGTAGAGAGCTGAGGAAGGCAACCCCAGCCTCAGGGCCAAGAAAGCCTTGTAAGGGCTGAGAGAGAAAGGTGATGGCAACACCACTGTAAGGGAGCTCACCTGGCTTTCCCACACTGGGAGCACAAAAAAGTTATCAAAAATGTGCTTGGGAGATGTGCACTGCAGACTCTCACCCTAAATTGCCAAAAAGGTACAAAGGTGCCCAATAAAAACAGGGACTCCCCATCTTCCAACATCTCCTCCCTCAATCAGGGGAAAACACAAAATTAAACCCAACCAAGCTGGTTTTGCAGCACCTTTTGAAAACTGTTTGGTTTCAAAGACATACCAAAAATACCTTTAGGCACTGCAATATTTGGACTTGGTTAATTTCAACCAAAAACAGGCACTTAAATGTCAATGGTAAAATAATCTGGTGGCTGTGAGATAGTTGTAGGTTGAGCTTCATAGCCAGGGGAGAGGCAGTTATTTCCAAAATCCTAGTCAGGCTTTAAATGAGTGACAGACTTTGTGGGAATGATCATACAAATAAGAAATGGTCATAATTTCTATTAAATAAACAGTTGTTGGGAAATAACATTACCACCCCAGGTTCTTCAAATATTCTCTTGATTTCCCAGGACTGGCTTTCAATGATATAAAACTCATACACTGTATGACTGAATGCAAAAGATTAATTAAAAAAGTATTTATTTTCTATTTTTTCTGCTATGTTCCATTACAAAAAGAAGCATAACAAAAACAAAACAGAAGATAGCATTTTATTAGTGGTACATTAATGAGCTTAAACAACTAGGTGACTTATGCTTGTCACAAATACATATTACAAACAATCACAAAACCTTAACTAAAAATGAAATAAATAATTTGAATAGCTTTTCTTATTTTTAATATTTATAAAATATATAGCACTTTCTATTACATTTTTTCAGTCATTTTTATCCATAACAAATTAAAATTTATGACATATATTGCAAATATGCTAAAGGGATAAGAATAATTAAAAAAACCCCTAAGTTCCTGGAGGTATGAAATAATAAATCTGTTAATGTTTATCAATTTATTATTATATTTATATCCAGATTGTGCATACCCTGCAAAAATAGGCATTTTTTCAACTAATATACATATGTTTCTTTATAGTATTATAAGTTTTTAAATGTAAAGCTTCATGGATGTATGCTTCTGTTTTACAGTTGTGCCTAATATGTAACTTTCATTAATATACACTGAATATATTCCATTAGTATATACTAATATATTATCACATGCACACACACACACACACCCCCACACACGTACATACACACTGCATTATATATTAGTATATACTGAATAGTAAAAGAATTTCTATAACAGATAGCTGGAAATCCTGTGGAGAAAGTTGTTGGCAGTGGAAGGCGTGTTTACCACGGCGAAAACTGACAAGGAAATGTAAATGAAAGCATTTGTTTATACATTGTTCAATATATTTCAATAGATTATGTAATGTACTGTAATAATATAAAGAATCTGAAAAGAAATTTCTTTTTATTCCATTATTCCAATGCTTTTTTTTTTTTTTTTAATGATTCCAAGAGGATATGAACCACTGTCTCTGCTAAACTTCCTGAAAATGGAGCCAAGCAAGTAGAAATGTGTTGATATTATAGAACTTATGCCAGGAAAATAAAATAATTCCATTTACTAACCCTCTAAGTCAGGAAAGCACTTAAGCACAGATATGATTTTATTTGCTATAACCTGAAAGTTAATCACACACTCAAGCACTCTTATGCTCTTGCCATAATCCTTAACATTGTCCCCTGCCCATGTACAAGGTTTAGAGGCTCCACTATGTAGCTAAGTACTGTTTTGCATCTGTCTGAGCAACGGGAGTAAGGGCACATGGCACATGGCACATGGAAGTGTGCTTGGGGACCTCAGAGTCAATATTCAGGTGTGTGTTTGTGGCAGATGGGGAGAAAGATGCAGCAGGGAGAGGGCTGACCAGCATGGGGAAGCCGCTTGCAGCCAATACTGCCCTGGTGTGGTGAGGGGAAAAGTGATGCAGAATAACCAGCCTGGGCAGCACCAGCCTTTTTCAGCTTCATTCTGCCCCTTGCCACAGCACAGCATCCCCCTTCAGGCACTAAGCTCCAGTGGGCTACACTGTGAAGTTCAGCTTTTTAGCTTTTTCTCCTTGGTGCACGAGCAGCAGCCACCACAGCTGCAGAAATGGCTAGCACCAGGACCTGGCATCTTACTGTTAGCATCTCAGAGGGGATTTTTTCCTCTGGACTCTCTTCAGCTGGGCTGCATGGTCTGAAAGCCCATCAGGACCTGGAGCTGGGATGCTTGCTTAGTGTCATCCTGAAAGAAACAGATCGTGTGTTTGAAGACTGCTCTGTGATAAGAAGGATTGCAAGGCTGTAGGCAGGAGCATGGCTTAAAAAGCACATTCCTGATAAAATGAAAACACTAAAGCAAGAAGCACCTCTAGTTCCTTAGAGAAACAGAGAGAAAGATACATACATGTGCACCTTCAGAGATCTTAAGCTACATTCCCACCTTGTGTTTCCCTTTTGAAGTGCCTCAGGTGCAACCTCAGGCATCTAAGACTGGTACATATATTTTGGGAACTTGAGTGAGTCTTTCATGTTTCCCATCATACTGAACTGGTCAGAGGTGTGAGTCTTAAGCTCAGACTCATAACTGCCTGAGACAGAACTTTTTAAAATCAGCTTTAACTGTTTTTCAGACACTAGACTTTTTCAGAGACCAAACCACCACATAAAGAAATAGAAAGTGAAACACAGGGCTTAGTGTTTTCAATGTTAATAAAATTTCCAAAAGCTTTCTTGGAATTGCCAAGAAAGAATGAAAACTGATCTGAATTTCTAAGGGCAACAGTTGTACATTCTCAAGATCTCAAGCCTTTTTTAACATTTCATCTGATACAAGAAACATCTTAAGGCATTGAATAAACCAAATCACATTTAAAGTAACAGGCTGCAGTGTTGACAATTACACATTTAACTGTGCATTTTGAGGTGTTCTGATAAGTCTCCATGCTTAAAATAAATAAATATAATTTTGGGGAATCAAGAACTAATTTAGAGAACAAGATTATTCATTATTCTTTTCTTAAAGCACATTGATACTGTACATTATTGGTTTGCATTCTTAAGAATTGTAGTTTGAATAGACAAAACTTTAAATGACTGGTTTTAAAAAATAGCCCACTTACAACTAGGTCTTCTCCACAAAGTTCTTGATGCACTTAATTAACATAATAAAATGGCCAACAGCTAAAAATATGCTGATTTTTATTTCAAAGGTACCTTTGTGCTACTGCAATGCAAAGCTCTTCTGAAAATCTGTAACTGTTATTTTTAAAAATATGTAGAAAATGAAACATATTCATTTACTGATGAAATCAAGAATTAAATGTATTCAAATTGGTAACAATTCCATAAGAAAATTATGCTAACACTATAACCTAGCATATGATTAGTTCTGTGAAGAGCAGATAATATAAAATTCCCATCATAAAGCAAAGCAAATTAACTCAAATATATTTAGTAATATTTAAGAGTACATATTTTTGGTATACTATATAACATCACTTCAATAGGCACAGTACTATAAAGAATTTTCTTTATTAAACTTACTTGAAAATATCATGACATAAAGAGAAGAAATTACATATTATGCTACGGATTGGTTGGTTCTTTTTTTCTAGTTAAAATATTTGCTTTCACTTGCATACAGACTTTTAGAAAAAGCTGATGGCTCATTATAATTCTGGTTTTTTCATTGTCAATGGGCTGTGTTGACTTACAAAATACTTGTACTTCATTATATGTTATGTGTGAAATGAGAGGCTGCAACATAAAGCCTGAGTTTTGACACACGCATATGAAGTTTGCTATGCTTTAAATGTATGTATTTAAATGAAAAATGTAGCCATTTAATATGTGTGTAAATTTTATTTTGGTATTTCAGGATTACTTATAACACAGAATTTAAAATTTTGCCTCTTTGGTTCAAGATTGAATTTCTGACCAAGTTGCTCTACAAGGGCAAGGTTGGATGCAGAGTCACTTCTGAATATTCTGTGAGGTCTGCACAAATGCCTGCTGCATTTACAAATCAACACTGACCTGCAGTCATAGGTATGACTTCTTATATTCTCTCAGTAACATTTTTCTCCTTGAAAATAAAAGTATTGATGAAGCCCTAGTTTAAATCTTTAGAAAAGCAACAACTCCCTCCCCCCTCAATTTACAGGCTAATGTGTTCCTTAAATGTTTTGTATTTAATGCCCAGTTGCAAAAGTCTCAGTGATGAATGCAGGTGTTCTACAAAGAGAATTCTTAACAGAGATCTTCAGGATACCCTGGCAGAGTCCCAAAAGTTCATGTTATTAACTCAATTCTGCACAATGAGCATTTTTGTTTAAATTTTTTTGCAGGAGGCTTTCATATAATGGAATTCCTCCATCTACAGAAATTTTTGGGTACACTTTATACTCATTCAAGCATCTCTTTAAACATCCCTCAGATTCAGTGATGCAACTGCACATAGCATGAACAGTTAAAGGAAAAACCTTCAACCAGCAGCTGACCAGTTTTAGACTGCTGTTGCCAGCAGCGGCCGTAGCACGTGGCCACACGTTGTGTGCTGTGACAGCTGAATGCCACAGCAGTGCACTGAATAAAGGAGATTATTTGGGAGCACTGAGAACTGTCATTAAAAGACATCAGGCTCCTGTCTTCAGCACTGTCAACGCTCTGCCAAAATTCATGTCTCCAGTATATGCTTTCTAGGCAAGGACAGTGCCTGAGTAACCATTGTCAAACCTCTTAAACTGTTACAGCTTTAGATTCAAAATATCTGGGGTTTGTGAACCAAACTCGAGAGCCTATGGACAGTCACGGTAGTTTTATCTGTCCTTCAGATGAGACCTCCTTATTTAGGGACAATTCTTATAAAAATTTCATGATGGTGTCTATGAAAATGCTGGATTTTGATGCCACTTAGAGTATTTAATAGCTGGATTGTTACGTCATTCCACTGAATTTAGAATGGAAAATAAATGTGTAGCCCTTGGAGGTGTACTAATAGGAAGTACCTGTGTACCAAAAGACATTTAAAAGTGATAAATGAGTTCTCCTCCCCCAAATATTTGCAGATTATTTGGAACTAGTATCAAGTTAGACCAGCTATACTTCAAAGCAATGTTACTCTCACACATGCAAATCCAAATATTTCTAATGCAAAGCAAAAAAACAGAGACATGATTTGCTCCTACATTTCAATCATCTTTTGTCCCTGCCTTGCATTTTGAACTGTACCCGTTTGGATAAGTGCTCCTCTGGCTTCACCTTTGAAGTATTAATCACCTGAATACACAGAAAGGGCTGTGATAGAATTAGTCTTTTTGCTAAACAAGGAAGGTGGTGGCCCTATAAGTGCTACTAACAAATCTAAGTGGAGGGGAAAAAAAGGTAGATTCAATTTATTCCTGTCTTTTACTATCTATATATATATAAAAAATAACTTATTAAGAATTCAAAAGGTAAAATATTTTTTCAAGCATAATGCAAAATATCTATTTGCTGAGAATTTGAGTGGAACAGAAGTTCTACCTATGATGTGAAATCACGGTTAATCATGGAAACAATGTATTAGGTGGGTTGTCTCTGAAACAATTTCAAAATCTTGCGAACGAAGACTGTTAGATTTATGGTATTTAATTATTAATTAAAAAAAAGGAGGAAATAAATAGATGACACACTATTTATTGTACTTGCACTTAATTTATAATTAAATTTAAAATTAAATTCATATGTCATTATTTTTACTTGAAGAAGAGGGACTTAACAATGAAAAAGTGTTTTTTTCTTTTTGTGGCTTTTTTGTTTTGTATTGTTTTTTAATATATCAGACCAATATGGCTATATCTTTGCTGTTGTTACTGTTAGATAAAGAGACTCAAATGAAAAAAGTAGCATGACTCCATGTATGAACACAAGTATGGATTTACAACAGTGCTTAAAGTGCTTTCTTATTTGAGGAGATACTTACACAAATGTCTTTTCATGCTTATCTCCTCTGTCACCATGTACTATATGCTTGCTGCTTGCTCTCATTTATAATATAATGATAGGGCATTATGTTCATACTGCAAGTTTAGTATATTGTCATAAAAAACATCTGAAAACAGGAAAATGACAATTCTATTTGTGTATTATTACAGCAATTTGAAAATTTTATTAAATACTCAAGTGCTTCATTTCACCATTTATTCCTTTGCCTCCAATGTTGCTTAAAGCACTATGTAAGTACAAATAGATAATACTAAAAGCATATCCATCCTATTCTGGGGTTTTGACTAGGATTATTTACTGATGCCTTGCAGAACCGAGATGAAATTATGATCCCACGTGACCATTTATCTGTTGATGCTGCAAGATGTCTTGCCTCCAGGATTGGTTTCCACATACATGGTTCACCAAAGGTCTAAATCTTATGAATATTTATACATTTTTATGTCTTGTTGTCAAGTGGCAGTACTGTCATGGGGGATGTCAAGTAGTATACTTTAATTTGCCAGTACCAGAAGTTGTGGGAGCAGCAGAAGCTGTGGCTTGGCTGCCTACATACAAAGGGTCCAAACAAGCCACTTTGGCTGCAAAGAATGAGTGGATACAGTGAAGGACTGCAAACAGGTTAGAAAACTCCAGCTCCTGGAAGTGAAAAAAAAAAAAAAAAAAGAATACATGAAACAGAAAAACACCCC
>VZRX01016595.1:5375-122008 GCA_013398075.1 Notiomystis cincta | reverse complement strand
AAAAAAAAAAAAAGAAGATTAAACATGAAACAGAAAAACACCCCACAAATATATAACCAGGAATGAACCACTATTGCAACAGCAATAATTTTAATAGCTTGATGTAATTCTGCTAATGTGCCTTACAATTCTCCATTAACAAAGACTTAGACATTGAAAAGGGAACATTCAGTAAATAATTGCTTGGAGGCTAAGATGGACAAATTTCTGGATTAAGTGCCTCCAAAGAAATATGAGATCCTCCTAGCTAAAAGGGAAAGCAAGTGACACTATATAATTTTTATTTTGCCTCAGGTTAATACAAATCTGGCACTTTTGCAGGTTAATTTAGATAGAAATTTTATGGCTGCACTGTAACAGTCTGCACACCTCTGGACTATTATTATTAACCAATGTACCCACAAAAATTAATAATGTTGAGTTCCAAGTATATTACATTTGTTCATCATGTCTCCTTACACTATTAATCAGCTATTAAATCACACTACCAAACAGCTATTTTCTTACCTGATTCTTTAATACACATATATATTAAAAAATAAAGTACATATTTTAAAAATGTGCTACTATAATACAGTGATAATTTAGATCTTTTATTGACCCAAAAAAGGAACATACTCCATGTTTTAAATTTATTAAGAATGTTATATCAATTCCTATTTTTTCTGCTTTAATTTACATTTCTTTATATCCCCCTCAGTAGGTGATTAGACTAGTTAGGATTTTTTTAGACATCACTAGAGAGGAAATAAATAAAAATTACATTTTTTTACATATATAAATTTGCTTCTTTATGTCTAATTGATTTTTTCTGATGAATTTTTTTTTACGTTATCGTCAACATGTGTTTTTGAAGCTGGTATTCAATCAATAAATATTGGTTGTATTTGAAAGAAATTACTGAAGTACTTCAATATATATAAGTCTTGGGAAAGTAGTACAGATTTTGCATCTTTCTGCTTTGATTCTCTGCCCATACAGATTTTTTCACTGCAATATGAAGCCAATAATTGATATCTGGTACATTCTACTTGTCTTTCTGTCTAGCATTGGTATTTCCAGGCTATGTAGGGCCAGGGTTTTGCTCTTTTGTTTAGAAGAATATTGAAAACGCTGTAAATTCAACAAAAATTGCTAAATCTCTCATGTTACATCAACCTGCAATTTTCTGCCTCTTGAGATTCTCTGGAAGACATTGCTTCATGGAATACATGGAGACATTCACAATTCCCTCGTGGGTGAGGGACAGCAGTGTAAAAGCAGACAGCTGGATGTGCAGAGTGTCCAGTGATGATCTGAATGGGTGAAGCTTTGTTCAGGTCTCCTACAGCCTCAGCAGATGTCCTTCAGACATGCTCAGAAATAAACTGATAGCATCCCATGATGTTCTTTAAAGTCCCCTGACAACCAATTCTCAATGAAGAAAATAAAGTTTATGCAGAGTTTCACAAACCTACCAGCTATATCTATATTAAAAAAAAAAAAAAAAAAAAATAGTAGTAGAGAAATTCTAGGTTTTAAACCCGGAGAGAAGGGCAATTTTATCACTTTATTAAAGCGGATTTTTTCCTCCCTCAAATTTCAAAATAAGATAATTTATCATAAATAAGAAAACATTGGCCATTCAAAGATGAGGAAACAAGGAATTATGGTTGCTATTTCAGAATGACAAATACGAGCCATTGAAATTAAGTTTTTTTCAGTTAGTTTCATTTTATTAATATATTTATTTACCCTTTTAGTACTATAAAAAACACTTGAAGCTTAAGATAAGAGAACAAATATTTAGTGGAGATGTGAAATATTTTTAATATCAATTGCATGTATTATCTGTAGGAAGACTACATTTCCCTCTATGTCTTAACAAGACAACCATATTAAAACAAATGCTACAGCTTGAGAATTGTTCAAGTCAATTAGGCAACGCTACAAGCTGAACGTTGCTACTATCATAATTACAGCTACTGGACACTGAATTTTCACAGTGCATGAGTATAATTATTACCAAGAGTTATCACAGGTGTTTCTGCAATAATAACACATTAGGAATATCCCCTGCTCAATGGACCATCAAGGGAAATGGGTGAGGCAACAGAACAGCCTCTGAAGGTCCCACTTGATAACTGTTATCAATAGTAATGACACAACATGGAAATTACCTTGACTGCAAAGAAGAGCACTAAGAAGTCAGCAAATGCTCGATTATTATTTGCCATGAAACACTATTCCTATTCCAGTGAAGACATGCATTTTTAACTGGAAATTAAAGCCATTAAATTTTCACTGGAAATTAAAGCGCAGTAGGCTGACTGGTACGTGCCAAGTACATGAGTCTCTGATTAATGGCTGCAACTCAGTTCCCAGAATCCTGATTGATGGGAACAGGATCTATCAGGCACAACACTTTTCAGGTAGATTAACCTAATCACAAGAAACCCTGACAAACAGATAAGCCTCCATGTAGAGCTGCTGACAGACAATACATGCCCTCACTTCTGCTGGGAACTTGCACTTTCAGGTGTCTCCAGGTCAGCACTATTGCCAGCAGACACAGAACCCACAGGCTTTTGTGCACCCCCAGCCACCCTGGTTGTTTTGTACACACTTTGTCCTCAGCCATACTTTTGTCTGAATACACTTTCCTCTAGGCAGGGTAGTGTGTATTACACACACAGTTCAGATGAAGTTTCAAGTGAACAAACAGACAAAGCCTAAGAAACTTGAAAAAACTATGCAGTTAAGCCATTGAGGTTGATACCAGTAGGAAAAGTCACATGCTCTGAATCCTCCAAAAAGCAAAGAAATCCTAATTTAAGCCACACCTACTTGTCCATGCACAAATACACAATTTACTATTATTACAATTTCCAGACTGTTGCCTGTGCACCTCACCTAAGACCCTACTCTCCCAGGAATATCAGTGTACTCTCTGGCCTTCAAATTGTCTTTCTAAGCTCTCTCTTGATTAAACTGCTCTCACCCTACATTGCTATCTTTATACCAGACACTTCCAGATTATTAACCTGAACATTTGCAGTTCCTGCTGAGGACAAAGTAAGTTGGCAAAAAAGGCAAGTGAGAAAGATGCAGTCATTGAGAAGGTCAGAAGTATATTGGAATTCTGATAGCCTTTCACAAAGGAAGTCTGGATTGAAAAGACAGAGAAGGAAAGAGAAAACAGAAAGAGAGTTCTCCCAAAAGAAAATAAACTCAATCAAACAAACCTTCTTATTGCATTATGTTATACATATATCTATCATATCATACAACTACATAAATGATACATTTACAAAATCAAGCGTTTCTAAGTATCCATGGTATATTTAAAAAAACACTTCTCTTTCATCCATATATAAACTGCTTATATAAGAAGATATTTGTTCATCAAAAGAGGTGTAACATGATCTTTCTATATTTACATAGAATCTGATCTAAAATAGATATTAGACAAATAATCCATCTTCAAGATATGGGGAAACTAAAAACTGAACCATACAAACCAACACAAGTCAGAAATCTAAACTCAAAAATTCAGTAACTGCAACTGAGTAATCACTCTATAAAAATCTTAAGGATGTATACTTATAACCCATTTAAAGATGATCCTCTAAATGTGAAGAGCACTGTGATGCTCACAGAAAAACCCTCAAGGCTAAGAACAAGGATTAATTTAAAATTGCATTTTGGAGAACAGATCTGAAATGAGCAGAAATGTCAGCCCAGAAAATGATGCAAGCAGCCATCAAGTCACCTTGCAACAGTAAAATGTGGGTATTTTTTTTCACAGTAATGTGATGAGATTCAGGCTATTTGGACTAGATTTCTATACAAGATAATTTCAATTACAAATTAATTGGCATTAATTAATAATAAGGTAGTATTAATTAATAATGAGAATAATGTGAAATCCTTCAAGCTAACTTCTTCCTGTCCTGATACTCTATCGGTGCCTTCTTTGGTTTTCCATATTCAAATAGACAAATGATAAACTTACTTTTGTAGCCACTTCAGATTTGTGCTGCTCAGCTTAGGAGTTCAGCCAATCTGTGAACAAAAGCTCACCTGATGCAGCACAGCAGTGTGGCCTTGCCTGAGTTTTTCTGACAGAACTGTTGTGCTGCAGGCTGCGGGAGGTGAAAGCCCAGACTGAAGTGTAGCTTTTGAGTCATTCATGTTTGCAAAGCACACAAGACCCTCAGTTCACAGTTTGGTGAAAATTCAATAATCTAATAAGATGCTGATTTTTATACACATTCCTTCTATGTTTGGAGGCATATGTTTACATCTCAAAACAGGAACTCTTGAAGATTTAAGGTACTGATTTTTTGGTATTTTGTTAGAAAAGCCTAATACTTAGGCAAAATTGAAGATCACAGCACTGAGTTTATTACAAGCCTTAGATTGTGTATCACCTCTGGAAGCTGCTGTGATACTATTGAGACACTAGAGGATTATTAAACTACAGCTAAACAAACAGGTAAACAGATCAGTAACTAGATAGGAAGGTGTAAGTGAATCCCTTTGGGCTTTACATATGCAGAGAAAGCTTTGCCCTTCTGTGCTTAATTTTTTTTAATCCAAGCCAAACAGCTCAGTAAGAACAAATACAGGGACACATTGGCTCCACATTCTGTCAAGCTGACAGCTCTATTTTGTAGCTCTCACTCATAAAAATTTTGTCTCACTGAGCAAACTTGTGCAATATCTCCTGCTGAGTGACAGCTGGGAAATAACCTACAGATTGGAATGTCTAAGGGGTATCAGTGATTAATGTTGCTCTTAAGTGGTTCTCTTGTCAGAAACCACTTAGACCTTGCCTTAGATACCTTTTAAGTTAGATGTTTGCTTTCAGGCACCCTGCCATAGACCCACTGGTGTGACCTATAGTAATTATCGTTCAGATTTTTAGACTGGGACTGCTTAAATCCATGAGGAAACACTTCTTTTATTCTACATTATGTACCCTTAGAAGAATATGATTTAACTTAGAGAGAAGCCAAACAAAAGCATGAATACAATGTCTCTTTGAAATGTATAAATACCTAAAATTATTTTAAAGATGAAAAGATATACACTGGGAAATAAGTTAAACTGTAACTAAATCCATAGCACATGTTGTATGTCTCAAAGCATGCCATTTTGAGCTTTTTAAATCAGGCATGAAGCACACTATAAAAGCTTTTCACAGTATTATAAAAATATTAGCTATTCAGTGTAAGTGAAGGGCTTTCTTTCCCTTGGGAATATTAACTCTGGTGGCAAATGTTTTTCTCAAAAATCAAAAGAAAGCTAACTATGTGGTGGTGGACTTTACCCCAAAATGTATTTTTCCTAGATTTTTCTATTAACACTGATATCTCTACATAGTCCACAGAATACAGAGGAGATGCTGGACAATTATGAAGATAATATGGCTAAAATTTAAAATGCTGATGCATACCTATTTTTTTCCCAAGCAATGTGTATCTACAAGTTGGAATGCATTCCTAGATCGAAGTTCAATAGCTGAATATTTTGACACTTTTGATTCTATGGATCATGAATAAGTGTTCTAAAGCTAAAGGGTATTATTAATCAGGTTCAACATGCCATAATCACAACACATCTGGGAAAGCATGAGATACACAGAATGTTCTGCAGTATAAATGAAAGAAGATAGAATTTGGATTTTGATAATTCACATTTTTCCGTGAAGCTATTATATAGAATCATAGAATCATTTAGATTGGAAAGGATATTTATTGAGCCCAATGGTTAATCCAGCAATGCCAAGTCCACCAGTAAACCATGTGCCCAAGTGCCACATCTACAAATCTACACCATCCCTCTGGAGATGGTGATTCTGCCACTTCCCTGAGCAGCCTGTTCCAATGATTGACAACCCTCCTGCTGAAAGTATTTTTCCTAATATCCTATACCTCCCCTGGTGCAACTTGAGGCCATTTCATCTTGTCTGATTGCTTGTTACTTATGAGAAGAGGCTGATCTCACCTTTCAGGCAGTTCTAGAGAGCAATGAAATTCCTCCNCTCAGTTCACAGTTTGGTGAAAATTCAATAATCTAATAAGATGCTGATTTTTATACACATTCCTTCTATGTTTGGAGGCATATGTTTACATCTCAAAACAGGAACTCTTGAAGATTTAAGGTACTGATTTTTTGGTATTTTGTTAGAAAAGCCTAATACTTAGGCAAAATTGAAGATCACAGCACTGAGTTTATTACAAGCCTTAGATTGTGTATCACCTCTGGAAGCTGCTGTGATACTATTGAGACACTAGAGGATTATTAAACTACAGCTAAACAAACAGGTAAACAGATCAGTAACTAGATAGGAAGGTGTAAGTGAATCCCTTTGGGCTTTACATATGCAGAGAAAGCTTTGCCCTTCTGTGCTTAATTTTTTTTAATCCAAGCCAAACAGCTCAGTAAGAACAAATACAGGGACACATTGGCTCCACATTCTGTCAAGCTGACAGCTCTATTTTGTAGCTCTCACTCATAAAAATTTTGTCTCACTGAGCAAACTTGTGCAATATCTCCTGCTGAGTGACAGCTGGGAAATAACCTACAGATTGGAATGTCTAAGGGGTATCAGTGATTAATGTTGCTCTTAAGTGGTTCTCTTGTCAGAAACCACTTAGACCTTGCCTTAGATACCTTTTAAGTTAGATGTTTGCTTTCAGGCACCCTGCCATAGACCCACTGGTGTGACCTATAGTAATTATCGTTCAGATTTTTAGACTGGGACTGCTTAAATCCATGAGGAAACACTTCTTTTATTCTACATTATGTACCCTTAGAAGAATATGATTTAACTTAGAGAGAAGCCAAACAAAAGCAT
Source organism: Notiomystis cincta (assembly GCA_013398075.1). NCBI lineage: Eukaryota > Metazoa > Chordata > Aves > Passeriformes > Notiomystidae > Notiomystis > Notiomystis cincta. The sequence goes on along the minus strand of VZRX01016595.1, from coordinate 115,164 downwards.
GAATACAATGTCTCTTTGAAATGTATAAATACCTAAAATTATTTTAAAGATGAAAAGATATACACTGGGAAATAAGTTAAACTGTAACTAAATCCATAGCACATGTTGTATGTCTCAAAGCATGCCATTTTGAGCTTTTTAAATCAGGCATGAAGCACACTATAAAAGCTTTTCACAGTATTATAAAAATATTAGCTATTCAGTGTAAGTGAAGGGCTTTCTTTCCCTTGGGAATATTAACTCTGGTGGCAAATGTTTTTCTCAAAAATCAAAAGAAAGCTAACTATGTGGTGGTGGACTTTACCCCAAAATGTATTTTTCCTAGATTTTTCTATTAACACTGATATCTCTACATAGTCCACAGAATACAGAGGAGATGCTGGACAATTATGAAGATAATATGGCTAAAATTTAAAATGCTGATGCATACCTATTTTTTTCCCAAGCAATGTGTATCTACAAGTTGGAATGCATTCCTAGATCGAAGTTCAATAGCTGAATATTTTGACACTTTTGATTCTATGGATCATGAATAAGTGTTCTAAAGCTAAAGGGTATTATTAATCAGGTTCAACATGCCATAATCACAACACATCTGGGAAAGCATGAGATACACAGAATGTTCTGCAGTATAAATGAAAGAAGATAGAATTTGGATTTTGATAATTCACATTTTTCCGTGAAGCTATTATATAGAATCATAGAATCATTTAGATTGGAAAGGATATTTATTGAGCCCAATGGTTAATCCAGCAATGCCAAGTCCACCAGTAAACCATGTGCCCAAGTGCCACATCTACAAATCTACACCATCCCTCTGGAGATGGTGATTCTGCCACTTCCCTGAGCAGCCTGTTCCAATGATTGACAACCCTCCTGCTGAAAGTATTTTTCCTAATATCCTATACCTCCCCTGGTGCAACTTGAGGCCATTTCATCTTGTCTGATTGCTTGTTACTTATGAGAAGAGGCTGATCTCACCTTTCAGGCAGTTCTAGAGAGCAATGAAATTCCTCCTGAGCCTCCTTTTCCCCAGGCTGAACAACTCCAGCTCCATCAGTTGCCCCTCATCAGATTTGTGCTCCCGACCCTTCCCCAGCTCTGTTGCCCTTTTCTGGACCCACACCACCTCTCCTTAATGTCTTTCTTTTAGTGAGTGGCCCAAAACTGAACACAGGATTTGAGGTGTCAGGAAAGTTACCTGCCAGGTCCTGCTTCCACATTGCTGCTTGTGTATAAATAAGTGAAGAGCCCTAATACATTGGTGCAAGTGTTCCTCAAATTTTTGGTTTTATTCTCTGCTAAGTTCTCCTTTCACTACATTCTGATTATTCCCTGTATATTATAACTTGGGAAAAATAATAGAATCATAAAGAAATTGTTACAGCAGTGGGTCTCCAGGCCAGCTGCAAAACAGAGCTGCATTTAACAGGTGATGAAAGCTGTGGCCATGAATATTCATCACAACCTTTAACAGATGTTTTACAAAATTTCCATCCTCTGATTTCAAGCATACAGTATTCATGAAATCTGGCATTACAAATATTTCTGAAAATCTGATTAACATTTCCTAATGACTCAACAGTTCTGCAAATAGCTATATCTCTAACTCAGGAATGTAAAGCAAAAAAAAATAGAGGCTAGACTGTTCCACCTTACCTTCTGCTGAATAGTGCTCTAAATCTATGGAAAGTTTAAAGGACACAGAAGGGGGTTATCCACAAAATTGTAAACTAACCAGTGTTGAAAATATATGACCCAAGAACCTTCACATTCATTTTACAGTCACATTTATCTACATTTCTTAGACTAAGCTACATACTTAATATATAAACAAATTGGAATGATAGAAATGCTCATTATAAATGCCACAGCACCTTCCAAAGAGAACATAATCTGACATCTTTGCATATAGTTGGTATGCTTTGATCAAGAAGAAAATTAATTAAAATTAACAAATTTTTATTTCCAAATCAAGTAATGTGAAAGTTTAAATTTATAGTAAAGAGCAGCAACCAGGGAACATGACAGCATATTAATAAGCATGCTAGCAGGTTTGTATAATACTCTGGCTTCATAAGCTGTAAAGTAGAATTTCTACCTTAATAAAAGTTTGGCAGAATTTTCTAGAACTCAGTTTGAGTGGGAATAACAATAGGTACAATAAAGGCACCAGGATACCTCTAAGGCTTATGTATGTCCAACATATTTATGTATCTCTAAGTGATTTATATGACATATAATTTAAAACATGCAAAAAATAACTCTTTTTTCCTCAAATCTAGATTTTATTATTTTGTTTTATTTTTTAAAAAATGTAATTCAGTATTAAAACTATATTCTAGTTTTACCAGTTAAAAAACCCCCAACACAAAATCAAAATCCCCCAAATCCCCAAACAACTCAACAGTGTGCCATGCCATTCTTGGACTCCTATGAATTTTTGTTAGTGCTAAAATCATGTGTTAATATGACAGAAAAGCAGACAGATATTAGAAAAATGATGATGACTTTCATCCTTCATCTGTACATAAGAACAGGATAAAAGTTTACAATTACTTCCGTAAGAGAAATTATCCTCTTGACATTAGGTTAAACTGTACTGTCTTAATAGCACTGAAAAAAAGTTCTGTACTACTAAAAATATTTCTGAAGGAAATCAGAAATAAGAAAATATTTATTTTTGAGATGCAGCAGAACATGAAGATATCAAAACCAAGATCCCCACATTTTATTGCCTTTGATTTAATGGGAACTCTTACATACCTTTATTTTATCGAGTAAAACACTCAAAATCAAGTAAATAGCTCCTGGGTAGAAAATAATTAACATCAAACATAAAGAGACATGGAGGAAGGAAAAAATAGATGCCTAATCTATTGGCATTTAAACATATAACTATCCTCAAAACAATGTATTTTTTTTTTTACATATTTTATAATACTCTACATATTTAGCACTTATAGACAATTTATTCAATAATTTCCTTTTTTGCCCATGGAACTGTATTGTTATTATGTTCATGCAGCAATTTTGTCTCTGACATGGCCAGGAAAAATAGTATAGTAAATGCTTTAAAAGCAAAGCCCAGACATCAACAAGAAAACAGTCTTTAGGTTTACACTAAAATTTGGATTCTAGTCAAAAAAGAACTTTGGCAGTTTCAGTTATCATAGACCTGGGCTGATCACTTCTCACACACATTGGGACAGTAAATGCCCTTTTTCTCAAAAGACATAAACTGAAGTTAGCTTAAATTTCTCGTGGCTACTCTTTCCATGAACTAACTCTCTTGAATCAAAAGCACAACTGGAAATACAACTTTTCTGATTTTGCATTAGACACAGCCAGAAAGCTTCAATCTTGTTAGGAAATATGTATTTAATCAACTTTTTTTTTCTCTGAGAAATAAAAACAGATTTTAAACCTTTGCTGATTTTTGTTCCAAGGTTGACTTAAGGATATATTTTCTAACATTTCTTCATGATACAATTATAGGGTGAAAAACAGAGTACTCAAGCTCTCAGATAGCTTTATCACAATGACAAAGAGGAGAGTTGGAAAACATGCCTAAACCCATACATCTCATAAGTCCTGTATTTTATTATTTTAAAATCTAATTCCACCTTTCAAACCACTTTTAACTAGATAAAAGTAATTTGTTCCATTTTCTTCAATTTCATTGGTTTTCTTTGCATTCTTCATGCATTAACCTAGTATTTCCAAGTAATTTAGTTTATTATGCTCCCCTGATACCCTAGCTGCTTTGAAAATTGCATATTGCCTTTATACAAACAATGTATCATTTTTACCTTTGCTTCAATTTGTTTAGTATCTTGGTTTTGGAACAAAAATTTGATTTTGCTCTTCCCATCATCTGAAGAACCTTTGAGCTGGGAAAACTTGTACCTCCAAAGCACAGCCTAAAGGGAAAAGAAAAAAAAAAAACCAAACCAAAATTAAAAAATCATACACAAGCAAGTCAATGTAGTTATGATTGAAAATTGTATTAGAAATATCTGGTCTCCTTCCAAGGGAAATTTTAACACCTGTATGGTATGTAATTAAATAAATGCAGTGTTCTGTGGTCAGATGTCCCTTCAATCATATAGATATATTATACTTTGGCAGTGCTTGAATAACATCTGTCAGACTACATTTGTGAAATTTACCCTGAAATTCCTTTATCTATATTTAATACTGATTAAACAAAAAAGAGAAGGATTTTTTCCACTTATGATCTGTGGATTCCCTACTCTACCTGAAGTGTTGGTCTGACATACAATCCCCCTCTTTCCATACTAAAAAAATCTAGTATTAATATAAAGGGCATATCATACTAAAAACAAGTATCTATTTTTAAATGATAACAAAATAAAGTTCTGTTATGAGAACATATTCTGAGTTTATTTATGAGAACTCTAATGAGGAATTTGAGTAAATCATTAATTCTAGTCATATCAGTGGCCTTTCAAGTAATTATATTATGAATGTATCTTGTTGAAAAAAACATATTGCTTTACAAAATAAATATACAATTAATAAAATTTACAGCTAGAAAAAATCTCTTTAAAAATATATCTATGGGTTTTTGTATAAAAACCAATTTTAAACTAATTTGCTTAGAAATGGAAAAGAGCCATTTTGTTGTAAATCTTTCCAACCTCATTTAAAGATATCCCCCACCCTCCAGATATTTTGGATTGTTACAATTTTGCATTGTGATTCCAATAGCATTTCACATAATTTCAATCACAAAATTTCACATCATCACTCACATTGTGCTACTGCTTTGATGAGCACTAATTTCACAGGCATTGGACAACACAGGAACTTAAGGCAACCTTTTTGTCTAAGGGTTTGTAAATTATTTCCTCTCAATGGTGTAGGATGACACTTCCATCTGTGCCCTTAGACTTTATCTGTGAACAACTTACTATCTACTGGGAATTAAATAGAATATGAAGGAGGTCAAATTTTTAATTGTCCTAATTCTATGCAGGCCCCTTTGCTTCAGGATGTGTGGATCTCCTTATGTCAGGGACTGGCAAAAATCTGTACCCTGCACCAAGTTGAATAAGAAGTTTGTTGTCTTTGTCTTAGCAACCTGATGAGAAAAGAAACCACAAGGACAACATCTTACCTGTGCACTATACACAAAGCAAGTACTAGAATTTTTCTCCAAAATTGTCTCTGCATAGTTGCCCCTTTCAGATAAAAAAAACCCAAAAAACCAGAAAAACAACCCTAGTCTTAGCACCACTTTTATTCTCTTGGTGTATGTAACAGGTGAGCTCTCATCTGCCATAAACAGAGTTCTGTTTCAGACAAACAAGAGGAATTTGGCAGTTTATGTGAAAATATATCCTATTTGTTTCAAATGTTGTCCTCCTGAGGCCATCAATCTGTGCTACAGAAAACAGAATAGATTTCCTCATTTCTATGTCTGTGCAATTCCTTTTACATTGTTTGATCAAAGATGTTTATTTATATTGCACAAAGAGTGAGGTAAAAACAAAACAAAGCAAAACAATCCAGTACATAATATCCTTCAGGTGACTATATTCCTACCTGCTTTGTAAAAGCTTTTTTTTTTTTAAAGATTTATGTAATTCAACAAATCTTGTCAGAAGATCAAGACCATTGCCTTTCTGCAGGCACAGAAAATCTACTTAGGTAAGTCAGTTCCTGGATGAGAAATGTAAAGGGCACTGATTGTCTCTTTATCTCAGGAGAAAACAATCAAAGCAATGAGCTATCATCCTTCTCTTCTCTGATGATATATGGACAGGCCAGGAGAGAGATGCAGCATTAACAAGGACCCTTAGATGTGCAGGCAAAATCCCAGGGTACCTGGCCTTATTCCCAGTCAGCTTAAGTTTGAGTGAAGATGAAGGATGTATAGAACTGCAGTACTTTGACATTTCCATGCAGTTCTGCCACGCACTTCATTCCCATTCAGAGGAAAGAGAATGGCAGTCACACCAAATCACAGGCACGACTCAGGAACACACTTCAATTTATGCATCACATTGGCTTTGGAGACTCCTACTTAGCAAGGGCTCTTACTTAAGAACAGTGCAAAATCAAGTCTACAGTGTGGAGAGAACAAATCCCAACAAAACTGCACTTCAACATCAAGATACTAAACAAGCTTCTAGAACTGACAGTCTCTGCAGAGAAAATTAAATACTCTTCATCTAAAGTGTACAGAGTAAAAATGCTACTGACAATGCATGAAATTATTTCCACGTGAAAGAACTATCTGCTCCTTTTCAGTGGTGTTCAACAAATTGGCACACACTTTCCCTCAAAGTCATCCACATGAGGGAGTGGTCATTTGCAAAAATAAGAATAGGGAAATGTTGTGAGCTCTAAGTTATTAAGTTAGGAATACAATGTATTTCAAGCTAGTCACCCTGGCTACTTCTTTTTCTAGAGAATCTCTGAAGAATAAATCCTACATCCTGGTTTAAACTGGGGAGAACTGATTCATTATGTCTGACTCTGGATGTGTGTCTACTTCAATATACTCTACTACATTAAAAGTGTTAACATCTAGCTTAAATCACTTAAACTAGCTCTTCAAATTCTAGACAGCAAAAATTGGGTAAACTAGTGAATGATATGCCCAGTAAGACCCATTTAAATACTTTCTCCTACCAAAGAGGCTGAAGTGCTGCCCTGTGTAGCCTGAACTGCACATTTTGCATGTGTAGCACATGTATAAAGGATGCAGAATGTTGTGATCACAGTCACATCACTCTTAAAACAGAAGTATCTCGGGAATCACGGGATTGATTCCTCTGGTTGCATATATTCTGAGTGTGGTTCTTTTCTTCTTTTCATTTTCATTGCTGCAAAATGCATAAGCAGTGACTTACCCTTTTTCAATGACTACTTCATAGTGCCAAAGTAGGAAAGGTGAGACCAGACCCACTCATCTGAGCACCAGTTTCACATGGATGTGCAACTACAGCAGTGACATTAACACATGAGAGAGACAGAGTTTCATGTGTTGTTATCTTTCATGTTCCTATGGGCTGACTTCAGTGTTCATTATGTTCACTGCGGTGACTCTTCCAAATTCTAATTTTAAAGGCTGATTCTCCTGCATTAGGCATAGGTATCCTTGGGAATACTACACCACTGTTACAGTCACTATTTTTTCATGTTTTTGAATATCAGAATTCTTTAGAACCATTTGTTGAATGCTTGCCTCAGAAAGTTAACATAGGCTGTTACAGTTTTGTATAAATATAAATATACATATTGACTTTTAACCAATAAGTACATTTTTAAAACATGGCTTTTTCAAAAATTGTCAAACACCTAAATGTGTGTCAAGAAAAATATTTCTAAATCAGTTTTCAGGAATTATGAAATATAAGCAGAAGTACTTGAAGTTTTGAAGGTGCAGCGTTACTGAGCTCAACAGTCATAAGGCTAGTTTTAGCAGTTAAAAACAGCCTGTTCTCTCCAAGTACTTCCCTCAGTAACTGCCCATAATCTGCATCACTGAGAATATTTGACAGGTCTATATACAGCATTTATAGGAAGCAATAAATTTTTGTTTGCCTTAAAATAGATTTGGCAGGTGGACCAGGTGCCAATTCCTTTTAAAGCACAAATTGGAACTGAATTAAAAAGGATTGTCTTGTAGACAGTGGCATCAGCTACTCATGAGGACCCTGACACACCTTTCAAGTCATGGCATACAACGTTGTGATGCCTTGATGGAAGATGAAGAGGAGAACTCAGTATGCACTATTTACTGCTTTGAAAAGGGAACTCTCATTTAATGAGTAGAGATAGAATTTAGGAACAACAGCAAACAGTCCAATTCAGCAAGTGGGAACCAAGGCATACACTGAAAGTACCACCAATGCCACAATTTTCATATTCCCAGTATGGTCACAGGAAATTTTACATGATTAATCCATGTCTTGAAAAATGCATTGTAAGAAGACAATCTCTTTGAACAATAGAGTATTTATCATGCATAAAATTGAAAACAACCAATGAGATATAAATCCTTTTCCCAATTATTATTAATTTATTGCTTAGGCTGCTTTTTGCATTTTACACCATTTAATAAAATTAACTTCAAAGAATACCAGAATGCAATGCAAACAAATAAACTATGCAGACAAGCTGACAAATTAGATTTAAGACTCCTCTTGAGATGCTATTAAATTATTGTAATAACAAATCATCAAAAAGCAAGATCCTGTATTCACTGAAATTAACAGGATTGTTTTTCCTGTGATGTATCTGGGACCAAGATTTTTCACCAATACTTTTTAATGAGAAATATTTTATTTATAAGTAATCATCTAGGACTCATTTGTGCTACTCTTTGCAAACAAATTACTGCATATTATCTTCCACTAGTGTTATTCTGCTATAATCAAAAAAGGATTCTCTCTGCCTGAATATTTTTATTTTAAAGTTGGTTCATAAATGCAACATATAATGACACATAGAAGAAAAGCTATTGACTTCTACACCTGTATTACAGTCATGCAAATGAAGAAAATTATATTGTTCCTATTCTTACCAATAGTGCTAGATCTAGAACACATATTCTGTAAGGCAGCTTAGAAAATACTTTCACATTCATATTATATATGAGTTTGCCACTTGCTCCCAGAACCTTGGATTAAACCACATACAATTTTGATGAGATGACATCAAACAAAATCACTTTCCATCTAGGTAATGGCATCAGAAAAGTGGAAATACATCATAACTCTAACTATCACTGTTTGGGATATGACTAGAAATATTCATTAGAGTTTTTGTTTTGTTTTGCGTCAGGAAGTTTGTTCTAATCCTAAATAGAGACTGGATTATCAAACAAAGACAGAATAAATAGGTGACTGTATTTTTACTTACCATATTCTAAGGAATACTCATAGAAATGTGGATGTCTGACTAGTCCATGGCTCTGGGATAGATATATCATTTAGGATATAGAGGGCATTATGCAATGGCACTAGGAAAGAAAAGCTGTGTTTTGTCAACACAAGAATTTCCAACAAGAACAGTCTTAATTAATGTCTTATAGATTCAGCAATAAACTACCTTCAGTTTAACTGTTTTTTCTTTTCTGTGTCAAATTATCCACTATGGACCAACTCTCTTCTTGAAGAAAGACTATTTATACTTAATGAACTTGAGTAAGTGCTGGCACCACATACTACAATGGAATCATTTCACCTGCCAGAAAAGCCACATGAGGAGCAGCTGAGGTCACTTGGTCTGTTCAGCCTGGAGAAGAGGAGACTGAGAGGAGACCTCATTGCAGTCTGAAACTTCCTTGTGAGGGAAAGAGGAGGGGCAGGTACTGATCTCTTCTCTGTGATGCCCAGTGACAGGACCAGAGGGAATGACCTGAAGTTGTGTCAGGGGAGGTTTAGGTTGGATATAGAAAAAAGGTTCTTCACCCAGAAGATGTCTGGGCACCAGGACAGTTCCCCAGGGCAGTGGTCACAGCACCAGCCTGACAGAGTTCAAGTTGTACAACGCTCTCAGGCACGTGGTGTGATTCTTGGGGCTGTACCATGCAGGACCAAGAGTTGGACTTTGATGACTCTTATGTGTCCCTTCTAACTCAGAATATCCCATGATTTTATGAAATACATGTTTTGTCTACATAGATGATCTATGGAAATCATAAGCCTAATGTCATTCCACTGACATGAACTATACAGGTTTTTTTATGTAAAAGCAAAAGAAGTTTGGCCATCGGTAGGATGCTTGGGAATAACCTCAGTCTGTCAGTTTTTTATAATAATTAGACAGCTACATCCCAGACCACCTGTAAATGGTGGAGTAAACAAAGAAATCATCTTTATTAAGGAAAGGATTTCAGAGGTCACTTTTCAAGTTCTAGTTTCATCAAATCCCTTTGTTGTCTTTTCCATCTCATCTTAAAAAATCAATAGTTGTACTTTTCCAACACTGCCTCCTTTTTTCTTGATACTCTGATTGGATTATTCTTCCTTTTAGATTAAGGCAAATTTTTAATATGTGATATATGTTACAGAATTATGCTAAATTTCAGTGGGCACCTTTCAAGCTAATGCTGTTTGTCATCTGACTAAAATACATGATACTCCTTCAAGTCAAACTAAATCAAGAGCAGAAGCTCTCTAGGTCCTTGTTTCTAAGAATAAAAGTAATTGAGTCTTCAGGCACCTGGGATACACCTTAATTTGTCTGTTTGTCTCATAGCTAATTGAGAAAGATTTCATTCTTGCCAAGTGACACTTTGTCCAGAGTTATAGCAGCAGCAGGGAACTGAGTAGGATTAAGATCTTGTTCATGCCCAGTTCTACTGTGTTCCCCATCTCTGGAGAGTGTCTTACTACAAAAGAATTATGGTCTAAGGCAATTTCCTTTGTCAACGGCTGCAGCTTTATAACTGTAAAGGGAAAGACAGGGGAGGACACAGAGGATAAAGAACAAAAATGAGACAAAGGAAAAAAGCATGAAAGTCAGCCCTTATAAAACAACTGTTCTTGTCCATTACTGATATTACACAGAATGTTAAAAGACTACAGTGCATTTGCTTGGTACTGATGGACAACCGACCAATATTTGTTTCTAGGCATAAAACATAAAACTGTATGAAGCATGCTTAATGGTTTATATTAAAGCTATAGTAGCTATTTGTTCACCATTTCAACTTCTAAGCATGGAATAAATATTTTTTCACAAGAGTTACATCATTAAATCTCCATCTTCCAGTGAGCCCAGTTTCTTTCTGCCTTCCCTACTACTGAAATTTGAATGTCAATAAGATTTTTAGATGTTATTTTATTTCAATATGCTGTGTATATATTAGTTGCATGAAGAGACAGACAAGGTATGTATCCCTAGAAAATATGGGAGATTGTTCCTTGAGAAACTAAGAGAAATACTGATCTCTGTGATTTAGTAATCTTCTGGTAGGAAAACCAAATTAAAGATATTTGCAATGCTATTTATTGTTCATGGTGTATTCTCTTTTTTTGGTGAAATGATCAAGGTTTCTGCAAGAGAACAGAGGACAGGTACACTGAGCTTTGTTGATAGGCACCTTGTGGGCCATTATGGAACCTTTTCTTACTTTGTTCTAGCATGACCATATTTCAGCAGCACCTTAATTTTCAGTCCTACAAGGGATAATTTTTTTCTCTTCTGACAAATATATATTTTTGAGTGCTGCTTTAATGAGCAGTAAATATGATGGAGTGCAGACACAGCACTTTGCTCTAGTAGGTATATGGCAATGTATATTCACACAAACACATACATCTATTATCAGTAGAATTGATGATGCAAATATGCACATTATATAAAGCAATTTTAATGAATATGTCAGTAAGACAGAAATATATACAATATTCACATTTCCATGTATATCCACCCATATGCTTGAAATGTAGTCAATTTTTTTTATGGAAGCACCTTAAGAATCAGTTATTGAATGGCACTTGAGTAAGTAGTTTTATACATTGGATCACTTTCAGAATAGTAGTTGGATTGACTTCTGTACATGTCTTGTCATTCTGTCTAATATATCAGTCTCCATACTTAATTCTTAAGGTGTCTATAGTGGCTGCAAACCCTTATTTATAAATGCTCATCATAATATCTATGTATGTCCATACCTAACACAAATTGCCCATAAAAGAGTTACATTTGTTCATTAAAACATTCATGTCTATATACCTGCTAATGTTAGGCAAATTTAGGACATGAATGCTGGGATATAGCTGGGCAAGACTCGAGAAAAATGTTTTTCCCAGTAAACACTGATACACAATACTGCAAAAATGACCTAGGATAAAATTTGGTATATATAACTTTTAAGAACTACCATAAAACTTTTTGCATATTTTTAGAATTTTCATATTTTAAAACCAAATAAACAGAACATTTAGCATATGGAACATCTCTAGTGAAAAATTACATCTGGAGTAGATGCTGTATATAAGACACCTTGTAGTGCAATGAGCAACCAAGCAGAATCTGGAAAATGTGATTAAAGCAGAAAAGAAAATAAAATATCTAAATGGTATTCATAAAGATTAGTTAAATTCACTTTTCATAGAATACCAGCAAGGAAGAAAGAGGGAAGTTCAGAAAGGGGATTCTATTTGACATCCTGTATTTCAAATAAAGCAAATAAAATTGCATTAAAGCCAGTGGACATTATTTTGCAAGAAGTCTTCAGTGGAAGAGTTGCTTTGAAGAAGCTCCCTATTGATTAGAATGACATTTCTGTGTATGCCAACACAGAAGGCAGGTGGCTTTTTGACTCCAGGTTTATCACTCCCACAATTGATGGACTACATCACAAAAATAATCATTATCAAACACTTGCCAGTGTTGGCTTGGGTTATGTGCCACAGTTTGCTTTCAAACCATACATTGCTAATAAAAGATGACATCTTGCACTGGAGCTTTAGCTCTGAAAAGTGCTACAGAAGAACAAGGGCACAAATATACTTTTCACTACTTTTTAATGTGCAAGGAGAAAAATTACTTGGTGTCCAAAATTCTATTTGGTAGTTTACAAACTACTTACCTGAATTGAGAACTAATTTTCTGAAATGTTGGCATAATCTGATTTAACCAGGCAGTCTTAAAAACTGTTCATTCTCCTTTCAGGAAATTACAATGGCTTGTTATAAAGCATCTTACAAAAATACTCTAAATGACAAACTACTGTTGACTCTATGAGTTATCAGTCAGAAAATGAGTAAGAGAAAGCAGAGCATTTGCAGCAGAAATAGCTATGATTTATGCCAGTGCTGTTATAATCACATCACAGTACAGATTTTTTCTGATGAACTCAGTTTAATACTTTATGTACTCATATTTATCATAGGTCTGTTCAGACAAAGAAACAATGTTTTTATCTAATTGTGATGTTTGACTCAAAATACATTTAGCACAGATGACAGTTTTTAACCACTTATTTCATAGTTAAGTATTATTTAAGGATTAAATGACAGTAAACAAGGAAACAAGCCTACACAGCTTTCTAAGGCTTTTTTTTCTGGAAATCATAATGAGAGCCAATACCCCCTATATTCTTCTTCATGAACACTGGGGGTGAGTTTGGGGTTTCGAACATTTGTAAAATTTTGACAGCAATTTTTCAGGCATGTTGGACAAAACCTAGTCACTTACTTGAAATGTGAGAAGATACAATTTAAATACTGCTGCATTGCTTAAATAACTGGAACATTTGAATAACTAATAATTGTTGAAATCAGGAGTTAAAGAGCTTGGCTTCCTTCATTTCAGTTTATTAGTAATCATGCACTTACAAGGACAATTCACAGTCAATTCATTAGTAATTAAGAAGGAAAACTCAAAATACCATGAGCACAGTATTAAGTATAAGACTGACATTGCCTGAAAATATATTGAAGATACCACTGCAACAAAATATAAGACAAGACTTCTCAGAAACTACTCTATTTCCAAAACTCCTTTGTTTTTGAAGATCTTTATGTTCTTAGAAATATGAAAATGTCATAAATAAATAAGAATAAAAATATTTAATGATATTCAGTAGATCTTCATCCAGCTACTTGTCCAAGATCTTCTGTGAATTCATTAAAATATCTTGCATCTGTAGGGTTATTCTCTGAGTTATTCTGAGAGAAATACTGAATGAACAGTTCGATCTGACCCTGAACTCTGAATTCTATGAAAAATGGATTTAAATTACTCTTTCCCCAAAAAAGAGTGTTTGTGTAAATATACATTTCCATATACCTACCTGAGCAAAGTGCTGTGTCTGTTCTCCATGACGTAAAGCAGCAGTCAGAAATATGCATTTGTCAGAAGAGAAAAAATCTTTCCCCAAAAATGATATGAGCAGCAGCAAAATAACAGAAGAGAACATGTACAGGAGGAGGACCACTTAGATGATCAGAGGGTTGGAGCACCTCTTCCATGAAGGCAGGCTGAAACAGCTGGGGCTGTTGAGCCTGGAGAAGAGAAGGCTCCAGGGAGATCTTATTGCTGCTTTTCCATAATTAAAGGAGGCTTATATAAGAATGGAGAGAGTTTCTACCAAGACCTACAGTGACAGAACAATGTTTTTAAAGTAGAAGGTGTATAGTTCAGATTGGACATAAGGAAGAAATCTTATATGATCAGGGGGGTGAGACAGTGGAACAGGTTGCCCCAAGCAGCTGTGGATACCCCATCATTGGAAGTGAAAAATAGTTTGTACAGATTTTTCAAATACAAATAGTTAAAATTCCTAGAACTTATACAAAAATTATATGTAAATATATATTTTTATGAATGATATGACATTTTAAATAATGTTTTAATCTTTAATACTGATTATGTTAACTCATGGGACATTTGCTAGGACTTTTGTATGTCCTTAGGTCACAAATGTACATGTAAATATTACTAAGATATGAATGACTTAATTAAAATTTTAGTCATGTTTTCCTTGTCCTGAAAAATGGATTCCATGTTTCATTGTTTTTTCACAATTTTTAGGAAAACATATTTTGCTTCATATGAACTTCATAAGGTGGAGAAATGACACTTTCAGCTTAAGTGAGTATACAGGTCTAGTTTGCATTTCAGTATATACGAGATTAGCAATATTTTTGAAGAACATTGCCAGCCTAGACACAACTTACACTTGTCATCATCATAATAAAGATATCTGAATGAATTTTTGTCTAAGAGAGTTGCAGTCTTCATCTTTCCATAAAATGATGGAGAGTAGGTAATGCTTTTCCTATTTGGGTACCCACTGAAACGTGGTTGACACACTTAGATGTCAGACATTTCACCTTATGGCTTGTTTGACAATTTTAATTGTAGCAGTCATTTGGCAACAGATTATGTTGTTTCTGTTGTATTGTTTCATTTATTTTCTAATGCAATTGCCATCCTTATCTCACACTGCTTAACACCTGATTACCTAACAAAACAATGTTCTTTTTGTATTCATGGTGTAATGCTTTATTCTAGCATACAACACTGTATGTATAATACAAGGAGTGATGGGTTCAAACTGAAAGGGTACATTTAAGTTAGATAGATAAAAGAAATTCTTTCCTATGAAGATGCTGGGGCACTGGAACAGGTTGCCCAGAGAAGTTNACTGTTGGAAGGTGGGGGAAAACCACATTTAATTTTTTTTTTTTAACTGAGCTACTGCATTTTAATTCTGTTGTACTGTTTTTTTGAGTAATACCTTCTAAACTGATAGCTGCATTTCCTTGATGAATTATACAAGACTATTTGCTTAACAAAAAGAAACAAGGCTAAATAAGTATTTAAAATTCATCACTTTGTGCAAACAAACAGAATGGAGTAGGAAGAATAAAAGGGTTTGGAATAGTGGAGTAATGAGTTGAGAAGGGTTGACTTAAGATAGAGCATAGGAACAAATTCTGGAGTCTAAAGGGCACTTTCAGCAATTGGTAGTGGCAATGTTGCAGCATCTCAAAGGAAAATAGGTATTGAAGAGAAGTGGAACTCAGAAGAAAGATTTCACCGTTCCACTCAGAAGGAAGATTCCACCATTAACAGCAGTGTGGAGTAGTAGCAGTAAAGCCTGAGCACATTTTAGGATTTGCCAGCAGTTAGTGCAAATGTCAACATATAACACCCTTAGGGTCTCAATTATTTCACTGAGACTTGGATGTGCAATAATAAAATATGAAACTTGATTCCATACTATTAACTTGATAAAGCAAACTCTTTCATCAGTTGTACTGAGGTTTTTTCAAGGCTGATGGGAAAAGCTGATGGGTGAGACATACAGACCATGGTTGATTTATCTTTTTACAGACACCTGAACAATAATAGCTAAAATATAAACTAGGAATTGTGGAATTGCTGTAATAGCACACACTCCTTCCCACAAAACAAGAGAAGAGAATGGAATATTATTTTCAAAGCTCACAGACGAGATTGAAACGAAGAAAATTATCTTTTCCCAAAGCCAAGGACACACCAGCAAAAAGAATCATCAAGCTGAATCAGTGTGGGCTTTCATGTGAAATGAAAGAATAAAGATCTGATGCTTATTTCAGATAGGTATCAGTATTGACTTTCAATAATAAGCACATAACAGAATAGTACTTCTCACAGAATTAGAAATCCTGAATTTAGACTAAAGCATGAGAGATTTGACAAAAGATGATCTGTTTCCATAACAAAGAGAAGGACATTTTAAGGACGTACTACTTATCTCAAAATATTAGAAAAAAACGAGGAATCATAATAGTGTGATGAAAAAAATTCTTAGAATTTTACCTTTGTGGCAGCATCAAAACAGACAAAGCCCATGCTAAAGTCGATGGTAAGTCCCATAAGATGACTCTCTAAAACACAGGCATATGTCTTGCACTGTAAAAGAAAAATCACAGAACATAGTTACCACAGAGGACATTTCTTATATTTTTTTCTTAGACCACTGTTTCTGAGTCATTATTTTAATGCTTATGTATCTCAAAATTATTATCAGAAATAACTAATTTGTGTGTAAATATGTCAATATATTGCCAGCGTATTTCAAATCAAAGAATTTTTATCAGTGATGAAGTTGTTAAAGTAATATGAAAACAGGCTTTGCTTCCATTAGGGAAAAAATGAAAGAGGCTCAGAATTGCCTCAGTGGCTTACTACAAACATTTTCTAAAAGGAAAGTTTTATTGTTTTCAAACCCTCTTATTTGTTTTTCAAACCCAGTAACACCTTCTAAGGTCAATAAATTCCTTTTATCTTTTCAAGGAAAAAAAGGCATATGTAAAGTACCTCTTTGGTACACTGTTTCTTGTCATTTTCTGTTGTCCTAAATCTCAGAGAAAAAATTAGTATTTCATACCATCTAGAAGCTGATGGAGTTATCTGAAATATCTTTCTTTTGCTTCAGTGGACCAATATATCTCAAAGGTTTCTATGAGAAATCTTGGAATTATGGAAGACTTTCTCATTCTACAGATTTTAAATATATGCATCTATTTATTTCCGTAACATGACACTTTAATACACATTGTGAGACATATATAAGTATAATTTTCAGCATCAGAACTATTGCTATGCTTGAAGGTTGACAAAATGATAGACTTGTTTTTTTCATCACAAAATATGTAAAAGTTCTTTAAAAGAAATGCTTCTTATTTAGAGCCATTTTACCCTCCAGGTCAAATGAAATACAGCTATATTCTTCAAATATTGCTATAGCCACTAAAATTATGAAATGAGAACAAAGACTTCCATGACCTATAATGTGTCAGAAAATCAAAATATAAATTGCAAACACAGGAACAATGTGGGTTATGAAATTGTAAGTATTAAAAAGGAACCAATGATTATTTTTGGCATTTTGATTATCAAGGATAAATAACATGCCTTTACTTTTATATTCTTTGGGTGGGCTCATTGGATTCTAGATGGCCTTCCTCAGGCCACAAGAAGCTGGAAAGTGCATTAACAGCTTTTAAATAGAAAATACAATGAAGGAAAATTGAAAACTTCATACTTAGTGTTTATATTAACAAATAAAAGTGGTTTTTTCTTTTTTTTTCTTTGATCAGCTACACCATAAGATTGCTATGAATATGTAAAATTCGATTGTAAATCAGTGTTGAAAAAGAAGATGATATTGCCTTTGGTACTATCTCATCACTAGAAGAAAAAAGTGTAAAGTAATATATTTCACAGTTACTTACAGTTAATTAAGTTATATATGCAAAAATTTTCAAGTTTTGCATGCAAAGCAAAAAGGGTACACTTCTGTGGAATTATCTTGCAAACATCTTACAAGATGCAAAATTTGTAAACGTTCAAGATCTGGGACAGCCTTAGAGCCTTTACTGGAAATTAAAATTGGCAAGGAAATTTAAATCAGATTTAAAATATATATTGTCATCTGAAGTTATCTAACCTGCCACCACAACCCTCAGAGTGCACTGCAGCATCATGCTGAGCTGGCACTGCCCCTCTGCTTGAGCCCAGCCCTGCGACTGCTTAATCAGCCTCACTGGGAAATTAAGGTTTGTGAGAAACAGGACACACCAGCCTTGGGCCAAGGCTGCACTGAAAAAGCAACCTGCTTCCAGACTGAAGGATACTTCCACAAAAGGCAGTGCACAGTTTGTGTGGAAATATCATCTAGTTTGGCTCGGATTTATCTGCAGGAAGAAACCGCAGACCACTTGTAGCAGTTGATTCTTTACTTATCCTTTACTTATCTAAAAGACTGTTCTATGCCCTCAGATTATGATGTTCAAAACAATTTAGAGAAGAAAAAACATGAGAATAACAAAAATATCTCTGGACAGAGAGAATTTAGGTTCTTTGGGGAAGAATGTCCCTTGGTTTTTGCAGGTGTTGTACACACTTGCACATGATTCTGGTGACAGGTCAGAGTAGGGATGATAACTTTCAGACACTTTTGAACTCTCCTAAGACTTTCCTCATCTTTATTTTCTTTATGTTGCCTTTTAATTCAAATATTTAGAGAAAATAAAGGCAAAAATTGTTATCAAGATACAGGATAATTGAAAATTTCTTATACATTTAATATTTTAAAACTTTAAAAGTGATTATGAATAATATATACTGTGGATGTTTGACTTTGGTTGCTGATTTCTCACAAAAGCTCATGAAAACCTCATCAGAACTGAAGCATCCCCTTCCCAAAAGAAGCAGAACACACTTCAGTAGTCATTTGCTGTTCCACAGAATACAGAATGTTAACTTTGGTTTATTAATATTTCAATGGGCCAGGCAGAGGCTGAAGGAGACAATTCAAAGTGGTTCCTTAGACACTATTCCCTCAATGCACACAGTTTAAATTATGGAAAGAACAATACATTGTGAACTTCATGTAAGCCATCTCTGAAGCTCAAAGTGTACTATAAATCTAAGACTTAATTCATAATTTCAAACTCAGATTCAACTTCAATGAAAACATATGCTAAAGTACTGCAACATAAACCAGCTTACATAATAATCCTTACATTAGAGAACAAACAACTACAACACAAGCAAGGACAGCAAGAAAAAATTCCTGATAGAAGAGGTGAAAATGTAGCTTAAAGTAGCAGGAACACAAATGGAATGTGACAATCATATATACAATTGCACATCATTATGCAAGCTATAGTACTATCAGATTCTTCATGCAACAATGCTGTAAGAGAGTAAGGAAAAAGGATTTTAATTTCAACTAAATTTTTTTTTAATAGGTAATTATGAAAATGGATTATCATCACTTACTACACTACAAAACTAATTTAAGAGTGACAGTAACACCACTGTATTATAGTACCATGTTATTGCTAAATTATTATTAACTTGACTATGCCTCTAATACATTTCTTTTCTCAGAAATACCAACTGTTTAATTTTTGGTTTAGATATACCTCTGGCAGAAGCTATGACTTAAGCTGAAACAGAATTCATTACATATTTATAGTGTGGCATTTAAAAAATATTTAAATTTGTTATATATTCCTTGAAGTTAGCTCAGAATTGGCCCCTGATTAACCTCTTCTGGAGATTATAGTCATTTAGTAAGAGTTACTATTTGTATGATTATGGAATAGTACACAACACAGTTGAATAATTTTAAATGGCAGTTTTAAACTGCTGCTATATTTTCAAAATTATATGATTTCATTTTAAGACAAACCTACTGGATTAGCATTCACTTGAAATATGAATATTCATATCAATATGATTACATAAACAAAAATTTTAGAAGAAAATGTACAGTTGGTACCTTAATTTTGAACCTGTCACCTTTTTTCTCACAGTGCAATGAAAGAACTTGTTGGAGACAAATTATACCACCAGATTTTATCTGCATCTGCAAGCTGTTAAATGAAAGCAGTATGGATTGCTGAAAGATAAATCAGTAGGCCAAACTCAGTTATATTAAAAATGTTCTATAATTTTTTCCAAATCAAGATATAGAAACTAGAGAAAAAAAGGTGAAGTAGTAAGTGTGAGTTCCACAATAATATTCTGTTTCTCCACTTTCACAGATGTGTTATAATCAATCAATCAATCAATCAATCAATCAATCAATCAATCAATCAATCTATCAGGAAATCATTATTTTGAGTTATTAATTACTACTTTGAACATCAAGAGAGAGGACTAAAAGGTGAAAAGGTTAAGATGAATCTGAGGTTAAGATTAAAAAGGAAATTATTTTGGAGATGTATGAGGGCAATTTTGAATAAATGTAATTCTAAAGCCCAAAAGAAAAATCTAAACTAGGAAAGCTATAATATGAATCAATCTGAAAGTAGAACAAATATGAGGTATCTTCTGAGATAAAAGTTATTCAATAAAAATACCATATATTCTTTTACTGATGGCACAGCAGTGCTTCAATAAAGTATGTTGCAGTCAATTATATAAGAAAGAAAAAAACGCTCAAATATTTAATGGCAGAGGACATATATTGCAATTATTACACAGAAAACCTAGTCTTAGATTTTTCAGCGTGCAAATAAAGCTTAAAAGGCAGTTTCTATAAAAGGTAACAGCATACATGAATTTAAAAGAGGAAACCTGAACATCCCCTGACTCCTCCTGCAACAAAGATACGGTGCATTAAAACTGACAGCAGTGTAGTTTTTGCAAATTGGATCATCATTAGTATATCCCAATTCAGTCTATCTGCATGTGGTGGTTCACAGGTCAGAAAAGGGCTAATACATAACTAACTAACAGTTTGTCTGAATAAAAACATGTCAGTGCTTGCATTCCCAGAAGGACACAGAAAATGTGCAAGCCAATACTTGCGCAGGCTAATATGCTAATATGGCTGGGGTAGGTGTGTATAACTCCTGGCAACACCAACCAAAGCTGTTCTAACCACATGTTTATTTCATGATTAGAAAATCGATACTTCAATTGGGATTAGGTGAATTATAATTGTGGTGGGTGGCTTTTTTCTCCTTTTTTTAAGTCAAAAAGTCATGACTTTTTGGTCATGTGAGAAGTAGTTCTCTTTAAACACTCTGATATGTAGTTTTGCTATAAAAAGTCACTAGTAATCTGTATTTGAATGCTGTCCATCTCTGCACTGTCATCTGTCAATAGAGTAAATACACAAAGAACAAGAAATATGTGAAGAAAGAATAATGCATCTGAGGTACAATTGTTGTTCTTGCTTGTATCCAATAAGTATTTCACTCAGTGTACTCTCATTCCTGCTATTACAAGGCCTAATTCCTGCAAGCTTCTCTTGTGATATTCAGTAACAAGTAAGGTACCATGTCAGCCAGTAAGAATATCTAAACAGTTGGATTTTGTCCCCGATCAATAGATTGTTTTTCTTTGTCCATGAACTTCAGTTAACAAATATGTGTCATGTTGCTATAATAACTCAAAGATTGTATTTCAGGTGATCTCTTCTGAAAGCTAGATTGCAAGCTGTTTGGGAACACCAAAAGCAATTATTTACGTAAAACAGTAATAATCTGAGAGCTGCAGAAGGTCATAAAATTTCTTAAATTGCATCATTATTTCATATGGGCCTAACTAGTACATGCACCAAAAAATGACCAACAAGGCAGCTGTTCTCACCTGTATCCGTTCAACTTCTAAAAAAGTTGCTGTTTGAAAGGCTTTTTCCCAGAGTGTTAGGTCAGACTCTAGTTCCACAGAAAAGAAAAGATCTTCTCCAGATTCAGACTGGACACTGAAGCAATGTTTCCGACGGTCCAGCAGATCACTGTCCTGGTGAAAACCTGAAGTTATATAATCTGGCATACATCAATTAATATTTTTAATTGCAAACATTTATGCCTCAAACCCAGCATTTTTAAACGGCATTTTAAAGGACAGGAGTAACCACAGAGAGCTGTGGAACTAAGAATTAGGGATTTTGTCTAAACATTGACATTTCAATGAATTTTAAAAAGGATGCCTATATTCAGAATGGTACAGAACAGCATATCTGAGGCATTAACTTTAAACATTTTAACAAATCACTTCTCAAAAATGTTAGCTATTCACTTTTAGATTAGATAAATTCTATGAAATTTTTCCACTTTCTATTCACATGAGGAACACAAATATCAACTTCTCTGAGCTATCTGACTTACACACCCTACTCTGGAAGGTTGGTCAAAGAAAGAAAAGTCCATATGTCCTATTTTTTTTAACAGAGGCTAAAAACAACAAGTTCATATTTCTGGAGGCTTACAAAATCTAACATACAATTAGTCTTTAAATGGATACTGCCAGGAGAGACTATAGTGGCTGCCCATGGTTAGGTTGCTGGCTTTGGTCCTGAAGGAGAAAATGTTTTTGGCTTTACTTTCAACATGATATTATGCAATGGATATCAAGTTATAAATATTTAATAATTAATGATTCCTAGCATTCTTAATTGGTACTAAAACAAAGAATAAGCAAGTTAATCAGGAAATTCATTCATTAAAATGTTTTCAAATTTTTGTTTTAATTTATTTATTTCATACAGGATCCTTTATGCTAAAATTCGGACACGTAACTTGTTCTTATGAAAAATAGGTTTGCAGTAATAGGTTTAAATAATTTAGTCCCTGCTACATCAAAGAAGTTGCCAAAGTCACAAGCTCACCAGCTGTCCTTGCCAATATATCTGGAAACTTGGGTATAAGTAGCCTTCATGCAATTTCCACAAAGCTACCCCATTGCAAAGGGCAGAATTAAGTTCAGTAAAGGAGACTCATGGGACAGAATTGCCTTCTGGTTATACCCAACTTGAATAGACCAAGGGGAGCACAACCAGCTGACACAAGCTGGAGGAGCAGCTTACATTGTGCAAGTCAGCTCTCCCTGGAGCAGAGACCCAGGAATCTAAAGCTGATTGAGAACAAAATATACAAAACAGGAACCTGTCTGAAACCATCACTCTCAGGTATACAAGTAGGCAATGGGAGAGCAGGCACTACTTTCCCCTTTCCATTCATTCAGCAGAAATGTCACAGACCAGCTCAAGAAAGCCTGTACAGCATGTATTAATGAGTGCTTCTGGTTCAAGCCTGCTTTACAATTTCTAGAAGAACTGGCTGTGGAGGCAACATACCCACTCTTTTCAATACCATGACAAGAACAAGTTACTAGGATTTTAAATGACCTGTCACTGTGGAAAAATATTCTTCCTTACTTTCATCAAGTCCCTAAGCATAGTAGCTCTACAGTGTTAAGTCATATGAAAAAATCGGCATGAATATATTTGATCTTAAAAGACAGCATTTCCAAAATAAAGAATCTTCTTCCAGATTTTTTCTTCCAAATATTCACAGAGCTGTGTAGTTGAACCAGTTAGATGTAGTTGAATAATAATCCTATGTCCTATCAGAAACATTTTTTGTCTCTTTTTGGTACCTCTTTTTTCTTATATTTTTTCTATTCAGGCCCTTTTTCTAAAACGGAAGTGTCAATTCTGTTCCCAGTATGTCCAGACCAGCATTCAAAATAGAGGTTATAATATCCAGGTTGTTGTTAATGATATCTATGCTCCATTGCACACACAGCCTCAAAACACACAGAGCAGCAGTGCTGTGACAAATGTTTAACCTTGTGGATGTGTGTAGCAATATAAAATACGGCCTCTTAGACTGGCTTGGGTTGGGAAGGGACCTTAAAGATCATCCAGGTCCAACCTCTTATGGCCATGGGCAGTGAAACCTTTCACTTGACCAGGCTACTCACCCCTATCCAGTCTGGCCTTGAACACTTCCAGGAATGGGACTTACACAACTTCTCTGGGCAACTTGTTCCAGTGCCTCACTACACTGACGATAAAGAATTTCTTCCTACCATCTAATCTGAACCTACTCTCTTTCAGTTTGAAGCCATTCTGTCTTATTTTGTCACTACATGTTCTCGAGTCCAAAAGTCCCTCTCCATCCTTCTTATTGGATCCCCTTAGGTCCTGAAAGGCTGCAGTAAGTTCACTCTGAAGCCTTCTCTCTTCCAGGCTGAACAATCTCAATTCTGGATGATTAAAAGTACGGCAAAACCCTCACTCCTCCAGGGCAGAAAAGCTACTTCTTTTAGAATAACAGCACTTCTAGTCTAACAGATCTTAAATGGGGTCTTGAACTCCCTGTGCTTCCAGAGCTAAACCTGACTGAATGGGCCTCTTGGCCCATAACCCAAAGGACATATTCAGCATGGAGTGTGGCAAGGTTCATGTGTAAGGTACATGTATTTCCTGGGGAAGGTTTTAGTTCTTCATAGCTACAACCTCAGAAGAAACTAAAAATATTTTGATCTCATCTTTACTCATTCTTGACAAAAAGTTAGTAGAGAATAAGTAATTATTAGTAATGCAGACTCTTAAAGCTTTTCTGAAACATGACTATGGCACTATGTGGGATCACGGGAATCACTGTCAATAAAACAACTGAAGTTTCAGTGTTTTCCTCCCTGTTTTCAGATGGGAGGGAGCTTAGGTCATGGCTCAGTTCTCAAATGCACATCTCTCTTTAGCTGGGCACAGCTAAGGTTTGATGCTTTTAAATTGCACTCATAGACTCTTCCAGTCTATAGGCTGTTTTTGTCTCCTATTGAGAAGAATATGCTGTCTAGGAAAAAAGAGTTCTTGTGTAGACTGTGAAAAACAAAATGTTAGAAGTTTTACTGAGATTTATCTCTGTTAAAATGTGTTTGAAAAATGCAAAAAAATCTCTGGAGGCTTTGAAGTGATTAAATAAAAGCCTGTGTATTTTATTGTCAACACTGGTGGTAATAATTGTACTAGATTTTACTAAGCATTACCTCAAACCTAGATGACAAAAAAAAAGGAAGAGCTAAATGGGATTTACAATAATTATCCAGGTTTTTGCTACTTACATATGAAAATGAGAACATGCTTTGATTTAGGAAAGACCTAATCAGTACTAGGTAGCATTTCCTTAGTGTTTTGCATATCAAAAGTTTAGGATATTTCAACTACGATGTTATATTGTGACAAAGAGCACACATAATGGACTCATTTATTATTGAATTTACATTCTGAGAAGTTCTCATTCAGAATGAAAGCAAAATTCAACATTTCCACAGAAATAATGATTTAATTGAAGAATAATTTCAGCTTTTGATTAGGTCTAACATACAATTTTGACATCAACATCTATGTTTAAGTCCATGGCAAGAGAAGTGTAAGTCAAATATATTTAAATTATGTACTTTAGTTTTTCTAAAATTGCTAACATACATATGAGGCATTCCTTTCCTTCTTAGTGGTGGAATACCACCCTACTTGTAAAAATTGTTACGTGCAAGGTTCTCTTAGTACTGCTTCTGTGACTTTTTCTGCAAGATCTTTCTTTAATTTTGCATTTCTTCTCAAGCATTAAAAACCTATACTTTAGATTTACAGAATCTAATAATTTGTACAATGGATAACTGGACGAAAAAATACGTAGGCATAACTAAAGGATAGATATCCAAATTTCCTACAAAGGCAGAAATTTAGACTTTGTTTTTGTTCTTTTTAGGGAACCCAACTGAGAATTGTCCAAAAGACTGTAAATTTAAGATAAATTTGTCAGGAGCCTCAAAACCAGGTCTGGATTAATCAGGAATCTTCATTAATTAAGTTTTACCAAACCACTACTTCAACTAAAATATGTATGTCATTCTACCCATTTAAGAATCTGCTATAACCCTGTATTTTTATATTTACTTACTAGTCAATGATGGAGCCAATTTCATGTTGATTTTTTAAGAACTCTTTCATACTGCTAATGATAAGTTGTACCATTTGCTCCTGATGTTCTCGTTGTGAATTAATAAAACTCTCTGAAGAGTAACACACACAAAACTTTTAGCAGTATGCTAATTTTCACTAGAGGGAATGTAGTCCTGCTGAAAGATGGTCTATGAGGAAAGATATTGGCTTACACCCAGCTTCAGGGTAATCCAGCATCTCTGCTGACAGGACAGTATGACTCCTGCTTGCCTAATTAATAATGATATCCATGTTAAGTGAGAGTAATAAATTTGTCCATGGGAACTAAGCATGGCTCATTAGGCAGGTCCTTTCAAATTAAGGCAGAATGCTTCTTTATCACGAAGTAGTGACTTCGCCTTCTCTTCTGCAGGGGTAATCTTTTCTCTTTTGAAAGGCTGCTCTTTCCAGAAGCAGCACTACTTCCTTTTGATTGCTTGTGTCTTTTCATTTTAAGTACAATGAGTGCATTAAATGCTCATATTTTGGTTATTATTTAAATCTGCTAAGTTGCATGAGGCCCTCACCTCTTGTGAGGGTCAGTGAGAGTTGAGTTCTTCCATTCTACAGCTCTCTGCAATAGAAACCAAAGCTATGTCTGCCACTTTCATGCTCATGGCATGATTTTTACACAGGAGGTGCTCAAGAACTGTCTGGAAGTCTGATTAACCAATGAAGTTAAATGTAATATACAGAGTGGCATATATATTTGGCCATGGAACTGTAAATGATAGTGACACTGGAGAGCAGTTTTTGGCATGAACAGCAATTCATGTAAGATGTTCAAAGCCATGCTACATAGACAAAATAGACCTTGACTTTCTAGAAAATTCTATTTCAGCTGTTAAAATGAGGTAAATATTCATGTCTGTCATATGGATTATAATAGTTCTTCAAAACACATTAATGAGAAAACAAACAAAACCTGTTTTCTTTTTTGTCTAGTTCAGACAGTTCTGCAAAAAGAAATCTATCATAATCAAGATTCAAACCTAGCACCTAAACTCTCTGAAGATAAAAAGCATTTTCTCATGCAGTAACTCCAAAGCAACTGTAAAAATGAATCACATCATGGCTTTACACTTGTTGGCATCAGTGCATTGATTGGTTTACTGTTTGTATCTCCTTTCACTTATCAGTTCTGGCTACATAAACATACATCCTTCTTTCTAAGGGCATGTAATGATCTACTTCTTTAGCTGGAATTTTGGGAACACTTTCCTTGAGCAGCACCATTAGTTGCTATGGTGATGCTTCTAATAGCATTTACAGGCAGCAGGGAACAGATTCATTCCAGAGTGAAAAAAAGATACAGCTCCTCAAACATATCCTCATTACTCAAGCAATAAATAAAAAATATCCTTGCAGGCATGTGTTTGTACATAGCTAATCTTATTTGGACTCTTCTGAATTTTATTGTTAAGAAGTGTAAAAAATGTTGAACTTGTAGAGAGATAGATAATATATACATTTAAGAAAACACAGAATATCAGCCAAACTAAAACTGGAGAGAATATTTTTTGATGTTCAGATTTTTCAAAAAGTATGTTTACTCAAGGGGAACACTGTTTACAATTGCAGGATAAATTTTACTTTCAATTAAATTTCCATTAGAAAAATCTGTCTGAGGGCTGGAAAGAAATAGAAAGGTTCACTCCCTGTAATCTATTAGGCTCAGCAGTAAGCTTGAATCACTTGCCTATTCTTCCTGAATAGGAAAATTAATTTCCTATTCTGCCTGATTAAAAGACAGTCTTGAAGACCCTCATATGAATCAGTGCAAGAGCCTGAAATCAAGTTTCTCTGAGTTAGTGCCATAATTATGTCTATTTCTTAATGAACTCTACTTATAAACTTGTTTATTTTTTTGCCATATGAGGAAAATTTTCAAAATGTTCATAAAACTGACAAATCTTTTGAGGAAATAAATCATTCTAATACTTTCTTGAGAAGCATTAGTGGTTATTTCCTGCTATAGAGAAATCAGAGACTAGTATAATTATAAACAGATACTAAAAAATATGCTGATCATCTCTTTTGAGAGTTACTAAGGTTTTTTACCTCTCCAAACTTTGAGAGAAAATTTAATGATAATGGGTAGCAATGTTAAAGAGTGATCCTATCTTTGCATTCTGACCCTTTTTAAAAGCAGTTTCTCAAATTTAAATAGTGGCAGCTGATTTTTTTCCCATGTTAGTTGTCTGCCTGAGGATATTGTTGTATTTTACATTATAGTTAAAACAGCTAAATCAGTTCTGTAAAATAAATTAGAAGAAGTAATTAAATTGGATTGTCCCAGTTAAAGAAATAAACAGAGAAGCATCAGCTTCTGAATCTGTTGTTTGGGCTGCTCTGACACTTCTATTCCTTGAAAGAGCAATGGCTGATTCAGGGATCGGGACACTTCTGCTGCCCTTGGGAAGGAAAGTTAAGATCTACCAAAAAACCTTAGATGTTCTGGGCAAAATTCGACTGTTAACATTTTGAAGATTTCTTTCTGAACATGCTGCATCCCCATGGCATAAAGGAAGAGGACTTTTTCCAGCTCTTAGGAGCTGTTATCCTACTGGCCATGGTGAGAACAAGATATTTATGTTTCCCCAACCCGTCTATGCACCTCTTCAATAGGGAAAAAAACCACCTGACTCAACACCAGAAGTGGACAAAGAAATGACATGAAAGAAAACTCTTTTTAATTCTCAGTTTGTCAGGTTTTGTGTTTGGCTTTTTCCCTCAACTTTAGATGTATTTGTTTCAAAGGCCGGAAAAAAATCTTTTAGAGGTCTTCCTCATGAAGGACATTGAAGGAAATGAAACACTGGAAGGAAAAGCATAAACCTTGATTTAATAAAAGTTTGGAAAATTACCTACCAAATTGATTATTTGTCATATTAAAAGAATTACCTACTTGATTGCATATTCTTTTTATTTAGCTTCCTTTCTTTTTTGAACAGAATTCCTTACTTACTCAAATAGCTTGTCAATACATTATATCAAGGTGAAAGTACATTAGAGCAGCATAGTGAAAAGCATTTATGTTGAATATCAGTATGTAGGAAAATTTGTATAAGCAAATGTGAAAAAAATGTTATTTTACTTGCTAATAGTGCTAAGAAAAAAATTAAAAGGGACTTTGGTAAAAAAAGGTCCTATCATAAAACAACAAGATAAAGATTTTTTAAGAAATTAATATTTCTTGTTTCACTACTGGTTCTGGCTGTTGAGAGTAATCAACATGTAGACCTCCACTGTGAAGAGAATGCACAAAAGGAAGTTTTGAATAGCTGCCCATGAGACAGGAATGATTTATTTCATATGAGGACTGGGACGCAGTTCCCATGAAAAATACAAAATTATTACTGTTGCATGAATGCCTACATTAATGCCTGCATGAATGCCAAATTCTTTGTGCAATAAAACTGCAACATCTCAAGCTAAATTTAAGTATTGTAATAGCCAGAAATAAAGACAGGAAAAAACTCACATAATTAAAGTCTGTGACCATAAAATAAGGGAAAATTGATAAATTAGAGAAAAATGCTATACCAAAATCTACTAAAATTGATGTGTCAGAATATATTAGTTAATATAATACTGAATCACTCCAATCTTTAGAAATGCTCTGATTAAATTAACTCAATGGGGGGAAACTTCTCATGCTGAAGATATATCTCAAGAATCTTGGATTCAAGACATATACAAGTATACTTACACAGTATTTATATTTCACACTTCATTTCTGCTCTTTTTCGATATTCCCTTTGCCTTATGCTAAAAGTTAATTTGGCTTTGCTTTTCAGGGACATTGCAACAGCACCGTCAGTCCCATAACTAGACAGGCAACAAAAAGCAATTTCTGTAAACAAAGGTTCTGAAATTCGGTAACAGAGAGGTTGCAGAAGTCATTTAAAAATTTATTTTCTCTATGTGTTATTCTTTTTGTTTTCCTCTGTGTGTTTATCTTGTTATTTCTTCCAGGAAGAAGGATCAGACTCCAAGATTGGCAGTCCCAGTCCAACCCAAGTGATTTATTTTTCACCCAAAAGGTGACAGTTTATATTAATATTGCATAAGAAATGTCAGAAAAAGGGGAGGGGGGAGGAGGGAGAGTTAATAAAAAATGAGAAACCTCTCTAAAGTTCACAGGAAACATGAAAAGCCTTATTTAATAAGTTTACATTTCAAATATTGTTTGTCCTTCCTTTCTGAACCAAACAAGAAATGAACAAGCCTTTATACAGTGGTAGTTTTCATGCATGCAATAACACTGCCTCTCTGCTTTCACACAAAGCTGCAACATCAACTCCTTTAACACACATGGCCCATTAAATTTATCCAGATTAACATGGATTAGGGCTTGTATAATTATGTACAAGTTGAGGAGAAATGAACTGAAATCATGATGTGGCCAGAGATGCAGCCACCTCTGCCTATCTCTGTGCATGGTAGGAGCAGCCACACACCTCCTTACACTTAAAAGGATCCAGTAGTGGAAATTCAGTGGCCTTGTCAGGAGCTCTATTTCACTACACAAGTTTTTCTTTATGGCCTAACTGAAGCCAACATAGTGTTGGTATTGATGCCAGTGGACATGGAGATATTTATGACTATTAATGTTTTTCTTACCTTAGTAGACTACTGTAATTAGAGGGGAAATAGGTCCTCTTTTCAGTGGAAACATTAGATGGATACTCTTAAATGTAAGACAGAAGGCAAACCAAAGACTGAAAATTAGTTCAATTGTTTTCAGCTGAAACACTGAACAGTTTAGCATTCTTTCCAACAACTGGAACCTGGCTAAACCCTGGCTGAAAATCTAATATTCCTTGGATGTAGCATTAACCTATTCATAAATGGGATTCATTACTTCTGCCTCTTAAGCAGTTTTGAGTACGTGCAAAGTATTTTAGTGAAATCACATCAGGATGCAAGTCTCATCATTGAGCAAACCAAATGAATGATAGACATCAAAATATATTCAGTACCTGCACTTTATATGTTTATATGTTTATTTGCATTAAAAATTTATCTGAATACATTAACATTGTCAGTAGTTTTCCATCATTTTTATGTCATGCTTTTCTCATACCTGACTTACTGGAAATGGGCAGCGTAATTACAGGCAATTTAAGTGGCAAAAATTAACATAACTACATTTGAGGATTTTACACATACTAACAGCTAAAATAAGGAAGGAATCACAAGTCTTCTGAGACACTGAGTTGGTCCTGATTAATATAGCGAGAAAATTATAGTTGCACTGATGTGAGTGGTACTAACTATAAACATCAATGATTCACTACCCTGACATGTTGCCAGCATAGACTGCCTTCCACAGTTATCCTCACATTTCATTTCAGAGCTGAGCTGACACTTGAATATGTTTCCTGTTTTATGCTGAATAAAGCATGCTCTAACTGCAAGTCTCCAAATATTTTTGCGTGACACTGAAGATAGGAGGCAGGTGACTGAACTATAGAAAGCATTTTCTCACAATTAAAAGGAGATGATTGGATGAGCTGAAGAACATAAGTAACTGAAGCAAAAAGGACAGAGAAGTGCAATCTCTTATGTTGTTCTTCATAATTTACCTGAAACATGTAACAAACCTTTTTTCTCCCCCTATACAGAAAAATTATTTAAATATATAAACTATTTACAAATTTATCTAAGGTACTTAAATCTTATTAAATTATACACTCTTGCATATGCACACACTCTCAAAACACACATCTTAAAACTCTGTATCAAGAGGTACCAATAAGGTGTATACAGTTAAATCACCTCTGAAATACTGAACAGAAGTCCACCTGCCTTTCTGAAGTTAGTGATAGAATTACCTGCTTTTCTGGAGTATTGAATATTGTTCAATTGCAACATTAAAATTAGTTGGCTGTTATAGGGGCTTTACTCCCCAAAATAAAGAATAAGATGAAACAAAATTCTTGCAGAATAAATTAGAAATATTTATTGATAGCAAATTCTACCAGTGGCTCTATTGAAAATGACTCATAGATACATTTTAATGCCCAAAGTGGTCTCATTAGATTATCTTTCCTAACAAATTTCTTAACACAGATCACAGATTTTCATCCACATGCCAGTGTCACTGTCCCACTAGCATCAGTGAATAAACTTGTGGTTTAAAAAAAAGAATTGTTTAAATACTATCAACTTCTTACTGGCACCTTTCACTGACTAATCAGCACAGCAGTTACAGTTCCTACCTCCTTCACCATTTTAGCTTTTCTGAGTTTGATTTCTACTCACTTTCTTTTTACCTGCTTATTTTAAGGGTTAAAGAGTTCTTTAGTGCCTTGTTTTCCCTCTGCTTCCGCCCCTTAATCAACAGACCTATTGAATTTTTAATAAATTATTTCATATGCTTATCAGTTTATGCATTTACCCCCCCAAGTCTTAAGTTATTTGCATCTCCATAAATGCTCCTTTTACATCAAACATAGCCTGCTGCTGTTTGCCATTATTTCACAATGAATAATTTAAACCAATTTAATTAAAATGTGACTTTTGTTCTCAGCCTGCTTTACCTAGGTTTCATGTCAAAAAGCATTATTTCATCCCCAAAATCTTGACAATGAAGAGCTTCATATTTATTAGATATGTATTTTTATATGGTAGTTTGTAAACTTTATAGAGAACCTTTTTTTAAAATACATTATTGTTATGGTAGTGTATGAATGTGGTTATGAGGGTTTGGGTTTTTTCTTTTATATTTTTTTACTATATAAAACTCTATATACTGAATTAGGAGATCAATGGTCTTTTGCTGAATTCCTGTCAATAAAACTGTTTTTCACACAGTGAAAAGACTGCTTTTTAAAGTGTACTTTTATGCTTCAAATTTTAAGGGTCTTCCTGGTTATTTAGAAGGTCCTAATCAAATTAAGAGTAGAAACTTAATGCCTAGCTTCCTCTTTCTTTTCTTTGTAATCTGATCCAGAAAATAAAAGTATACAGTTACAACAAAATAGTGATTTATTTGATGAGTACTATAAATATGAATCCACTGGCTATAAATGACTTAATAACCTCTGAAATCTCTGAAAAAGGTGCATTCTGTCAGCTGCTTGAGACTAAGGGAACTGTGAAAATTGTAAATGGCATCCCACTTTTATGTATTGTTTGTGAAAGGAATCAGAATCTTTGGATTGGATAACAGAGGAAAAAGAACACTAAGCACATCCAAGTAAATATGAAGAAAACATTGGTCATAGTTGGGTTTTATTTAACATCTTTGGAGTATATACTCTTCCTGAAGATTAAATCAGTTAATACTTTTCTGTGTGTAGATATTAATGTTTCAGTGTTTTAATATTACCAGAAAAGGAATTATTCTCTCATCCTGTAACACTAACATATTAATATGCATTCAGTAGGACCTGGGAGTTCATATTCTCCACTGTAGTGCTTCTGTCATGAAGATAAACTTAGAGAAATCTCTCAAACTGAGGAAAATTACAATTCTATTTAAAAAGACAAACTTATGGTAGTAAGTCTCTCTAATCCAGACTGTTCTTGTGAATTTCATCAGAATTTGAGCCACAATTATGGAGTGGAAAATGGAGAAAAAAATATTTACAGAATATTAAGTCCTGTCTTTGTGGCAGAAGGGACAGTTATTGAAATTGCCAGTATACACAGGAGAAAATACCAGCTACCTTTGGTGACAGTGGCATCCTAATGAATGTAAGTCTAAATATGGACTTTTTTTTGGAAATATCTTATTCAATTGCAAGCAAGCCATGTAATGAAGATACAATTTGCTTAATGATGTGATAACAATTCTAAAGCACTACTCACTCCTGAGTTAACTCATACAAAGGTTAGCACAGCCTACTTGACAAGTCCTTCTACTTAAAGTTAATATTAGCCAGAAAAGCTGTGTTATTCTCCAAGGCAAACAGATTTATAACAAAAGTAGTATTTGAGGTACTATAGAAAGGAAGAAGTTTGAAGGTGATCACAAAACACCAGAGTAACTTTTTTATGTGGCCCCTGGTTCAGTAATATCCATGGGGCTTGTTCAAATGTGTCTAAAAACCACTCATTGCTTAAATGGAGACTTTTATGATGCTGGCATAAAAGCTGAAGAAAACCTTGAGTTTCTACAGATGTTCAATGCAGTAGTGTAATGGGAAGCTGTTTTTCTTGGTTTTATTTGCTTTTATATTTAGTGAAACCATAGTTAAGTCCTATAGCACATGCTGTAGAAAACTAGAATATGGTGAAGATTAATGTTCCAATGTCAGAAGCTGCAATTCCATTGCAATGATTTTTCCACTTCCAGTTTTTATTATTTACATGTTTTTGTCAGCTAAAGAACCTGCTTGTAACATTTCAGCATTTTATAAGCCTGACCACATTTACAGAAAATAAATGAATAACTGAATATGAATAAAGTGATAAAGAAACACATAAATTATGTTCTTATATTACTTATGCTGGAATTGCCTCTCTGTTAATATAGACTGGAGCTGGAAGATCTACACCTATTCCCAGACAGTTTAGAGGGCTGGATGATAAGAAAAACCCCAGCATATCTGTGCTGTTTTCTGTGCTTCCACACAACAGTGCCAGGAAGGCACTGGTTTAGGTTTTACCGCTTGGTGGACTGTCTCCTTGCTTGTAATAACTTCTGCTGCATGGCTGAGAAATAATAAAAAAACCCCAAACCCAATGTATTGGTATACAAGAATAGGAGACACAGAACAAAAGGAGAAGAAAAATGGCTAAAATTGCAAGTGAATTAAGAACACCATTAACAAAGTAAAATGGCTAGAAGAAAAGAACAAGGACCTTTAAATAACAGAAAATTTTATGGCACACATTCAGAAAAATTCTGTTCAAAGAGCATAGAAAAGTCTCTGGATAAGTCATAAGGAGGAGCCATCCTGGCTCCAAAGCACTTAGTTCTCTGACAAAGAAGAGCTATCTTGATGCTTATTGCATTAAGCCCAAGGCCTGAAGCAATCAGAGGTTACCAGAGGGGTGGGAAAAAAAAAAGTGCATGTAAGAAGTGGGATTTTGCAACCCTCTCAAAGGCTGACTGTGCTCTCAGAGCACTGTTCATGTAAACCCTCAGTGCAATGCCTTCTCCAAGTGAACAACCTGACCTGTTACTCCTCTTCCTGCATGATCACTTCTAAGGAGCCAACATTTGCACACACCTGGTAATTGAAGGACATGCCACAGTGAAGGGATGTGCTGTATTTGGGATGTGCTACTCCTTGATGAAGATTTCAGACCTCAGAGCCAATATAGCAGTAGAAGAAAACTTTTCATTTCTCTGTTCAGATTGCTAGCAAAGACGATTTTTTTTCAGACTATAAATTTGGTTTTGTTTTTTTTTTTCTTTTGAAGTCTCAGATGTAAAAAGTTTCTGAATTTTATTGAGCCATTCCAACTTTAATCTGCCTCTCTAAGGAAATTATAGTGCACCTATGTGACCTACAAAACCTAAGAAGTGTACCATTTATGTCAGTAAAAGGCCTTCCCAGTGGGAAACACTTTTAGAAAGTATGGTGTTTCCATATTTCTTGTTGGTACTAGTTTGTCTCTGCCTAGATAAAACTACAGAAATGTAAAAATTACCTTTTATGTAATTTGGACCCAAAACCCCCCAAAATCAACATAAACCGGAAAGTACTTCATAAGAATAGAAAGAGGCATCTCTTTTCCTTCTCATTTGAGAAATTTTGAGCATCTGTTTTTCACTGTTTTTAAAACAAAGACCAGATAAAATAATTCTGATTGAATTAAGAATTTAGAATTAAAAACTATGTACAATAATGGTCTTATTCAATTTGCTATTCATAATTCTCATAAAATGCTACTCATAACAATATTCTAAACAAATATCATTATCTATTCCCATATATTACACTTCAGGCAGACTGAAGAAAATGGAAAAACTATTTTGCATATTTTAAAGACTGCTCTCTCCTAGTGAAATGATATGTTGCAACTGCTCTTAGTTCCATCAATATATTTGAAAACAACCAAACTGATCAGTTTCTTTAGGTTCTCAGTTAGAAAAAGAAATGTTACACTGGTTAAATGTGACATTAAAGTGAAGCTATAAACCCCATACAGCATTATGGAGAAATAAGGTAGTTTTCTAGTCAAAATCAGTTTATTTCCAATTTTGCCATGCCTTCTAGTTTGATTCTGTGTCTACTGACACAGAACTTCTGATATTTGACTTTAAAGGGAAAAACAATGATCCCTTTACTGCAAGGTAGTTAGTGTTCTGCTCTTCTCTGTCAAAGTGGCAATTTATTTTATACTTTCTTATCATACCTTGAGAATTTTGCACATTATTTCATAAACTGAAAATGTTTTCTCAGCTCGCGTCCAATCCCAGGTTGTGACCTTTAAAAAACAAACAAAACACAAAATAAACATAAACCCAAGTTATTTTTGTTGATTTCAAGAATTAAGTTTATTAACAATAAAAAAAAATCCCTAAACTATTTACATTGAGTAAAACATATTCATAAAGACCAAGCAGTACCTCAGAGCAACAACTAGCAGGGACCAGAGTGTTCCATCCAGGCACTGCTTAGGAGATGTCCTCCCTGTCCTTACAATGCAATTCCTTTGCATGCAGCCTGCTCTATGTAAAATGATGATACTTGCCCTGGGAACTTGCAGGGGGTGCAGTGACATCCTGAGAGGATACAACCCTGGAATTCATCTCACAGAGCCAGAGCACTGTCTATTAGAAAGCATCTTTCTCACCACTTTTCTCCTTGTAACTGCATGGCACTCTTTGCTCCCCATCACCTACACTGCTTCCAAATCCATAAAAGCAGTCTCCAACTTTGCAGTGCCCCAGACACTTACCCCACATGCCTTGAAATCCAGGGAAGGAAAAACCAAAGCATGAAATGACACAGGCAGATAATAATTTTTTTTTTCTTACCAAGATTAATCTACTCCTAAATTGTAACAAATTAAGATTACAAGAATAGTCTTCTTTTTTTTTCTCTTTTGTTTTGGATTTCACAACTGTTTTTAACTGTAATCATTTTAGGCAACTGTTTTACACAGAAAAATGCATATATAAAAAATTAAATTAAATCACAGAAGGGTAGGTGTTAAGACTTAAATAACAGAAAGGGATGGATGAATATATTCAATAAGGGAAGAGTTAAGGAAATATCAGAACAGTGTATAAAATTTCCAAGGAAACTGCAAGCACAAAACAGGAGAATATTAACAGTCTCAAAATACAGAAGAAGCCACAAAATAGAATGAAATTGAGGTTATAAACAAAAGAATAATCATCTTAATGGTCAGACAGTTTGGACAGTGGCCCATATGCAAAGGAAGACAGCTGTATCATTAAATTTGTTAGGCACAATGAAGAGGCTGATGAAAACATATGCTACTGCTTCTACAAGATTCAAGATAAACTTTTTGAAAAATGTTTAATAAAATAGTTTCCAGAGGCCAAGGAAGAAATTATTATATGATATCAATTTATCTCTCATCTAAAGAGAAAATAATCATTAATAGGACAAAATTATTTTGGTGTTGTATGAGAAAATTCTACCCCTAACTAATTTTTAGTTATAAATGTTATTGTAATGGAAAGTCCTTTAACGAAATCACAGGCAGGAATGAAAAGTTAAAAAATACAGTGTAATAGTTCCTCTTCTATTAGAATTTTCCTTATTTGCAGTCATTGTCAAATGCAGTCTTCACTGTCTTATTGAACTGTGGGTATTAAACCACAAAGCTACCCTTTCTCCTATGGACAAAAAGATAAATTTCTTACCATGGACAGAAAAATAGGGAGAGGAGTCTTGCTACAGCCCCACTGAGCCCACAACACCAGTCACACCAGATGAAGTCATATTGTGCCATGAGGAAAATTCGTTATTATTGCTCCTGAAGCACAAAGTCATTTGGAGCTATGCTTAAAAATTTACAGTAGGCTCCATACTTTGGGGAAAAGTATAAGATTTCCCCCTTTTCTCCTGTTTTCCTGCTTTTGTACCTATAAAGGGATTTCTTTTCAGGTCAAACCAAAACTCTTTCTGTATAAAGATATGTGCAAAGCAAAAGCAATAGTACAATTATGACACCCACAGAAATTGCTGCACCGTTCACTTTTAATGTTCTAATTTAAAATATTGAGTAGCAAAAGAAAGGTTCTTAGTGGTTATTTCTCAAAAAAAATTCCAATTATAAACTGGAAGAAACTGCAACCCACCAGACTTGACACAATTAATAATTCTAAAGAAGGAAATGTACCAGGAAATAACAGAAAATATAACAGTAAAGAAGTAATTTTCTTTAAGACTTTCAAAATGCAAGTAAGAAACACTAGGATTGCATGGGAAGTAGAAGTACTATTGATCAAACAGATTAAAAAATGAGGCAGGGGGAGGCTACTGATAGACATTGTTTAAACATATGCTTCCCTAATGTGTTAGACTTTGGCAGAGACTGGGGAAATACTTTCATTTGATTTTCTGTTTAAGAAAGTTTGCAGGACATCTCTTTTCAGAGAATAACTTTATCCAAGTAGTTTATACTGCACATAGAAGT
The DNA here is from genome assembly GCA_013398075.1 of Notiomystis cincta. NCBI lineage: Eukaryota > Metazoa > Chordata > Aves > Passeriformes > Notiomystidae > Notiomystis > Notiomystis cincta. The sequence goes on along the minus strand of VZRX01016595.1, from coordinate 76,844 downwards.
AAAACAGTTTTTATTTTAACTTCACTTTATACATCTCCTAAAAAGAAGCTCTGAAACTTCATTGAAACTTTGTTCATAATATTTTGTAATGCCTGGAAGAGACAAATCTGCAGAATAGCAAACATAACTGTGTATGTAAAAGTTTGCATATAGAAAATAGGATTTTAGAAGTGTGCAATTATTATATACATTACATATTGGAACCAGATGATCTTTAAGATCCCTTCCAACCCAAATATTCTATGATTCTACATCTTTAAGGCAGCTATGTAGGAACTCTTCCTCTGTCCTAAAAAAAGCATGTTTATCATTCTGCTTCCCTCCTACTCCATGGAAGAAAATATTTTTCTCTGTGTTTGAACAGTTTTTCTATTTTAGACTAGGAACCAGAATCTGGCAATACAAAATCCTTTTGTGCTTGCAGATGAGCTGAAACAAGACCTATCAAAACTCAGGGATAGATTTCTTGTCTTATACAATAGCAGCCTGCCAAAATTTTCCTTACTCACATCGCCATGGTTCAGATTCTTCACCCTTCACACCCATCAATCATCCCCCATCGACATTTATCCCCTAAGAGTACATTATTCCTAGAAAGTTATGATTCTTCAGTAAACAGGCTTGTGGTCTCTTCAATAGGTCTTAAAAAAGAATAATCTTCCTGTTTTGTATTGAACAGGATTTCTCATCAATGATTCTGCTTCTATCTAGTGCCCAGAATGGAGCTGGTTTTACTTGGCAGGCAGGAAATGCTCGAGTAGGTCTGCCAAGGACAGGAGAGCTGTCTTTGGATTAAGGCCCTTGTTAGCATAATCTGACATTTTAATCTGATCCTGAAAAATATCCACCAAAAAAAGCCAAACTCCAATTAATAGACCGGAGAGAGCCAAAATCCCACGCCCGTGAACTAGAAACACTGAGCACATGAAGTTTTCAGTTCATACTTCCATTCTCCATGTCTTTCACATGTTTTTAAACCTTTTGCTAAACAAACACCATAGTTACTGTTAATCAATCTAAACATTTGCAAGATGGCTTTGAACCACCTCAGGAAGAGGTTGGCATGAGAGGTGGTAAATACCCCATCTCTGAAAACATTCAAAACCAGGTTAGACAGGCTCTGAGTAACCTGCTCCAGTTGAAGGTGACCCTGCTTGCTGTAGGGAGGTTGGACTAGATGACCTTTAAAGCTCCCCTTCAACCCAAAGTATTCTTTAATTCTGTTTCAAGCAGGAAGGAGCTACAGCCTGGATCTGACAAACACAGGGTTTAGCAGCAGTCAGAAAGGTCACCCAATAAACAGGAAAAATTAATCCACATGACTCTTCCAGCTGCAGGCATGAGACTGCTACTGTCTCCTTAGCAACTGGCTTAAAAGTTAGCTAGAGGATCTTTATTGCAGCTTAGATATACCATAAGACTGTGAAAGTAAATTGCTGAGTATAAGACGAGCGCTAAAATTTTGCCCAGTGTTCCCAGTGAGATTCCAATTAATATATTTAACTTAACTTCATTTGATTCCCTACCTTCCTTTTGGTGCTCTCAAGCAGCAAAAACTTACATTCAGGATGAAATCTTAATAGAGACATATTGCCATCTCCACAGCATGTAAAAGAGCTTTGATATTTCCCCAAGTCTGAGCAGTTTCTCTAGAATGATTGTTCAGTTTAAATCTAACCATCTTGCTTTGGGCCTGTTCTGTCTGCCAAAGGAAAATTAAAAGCTCTCTTTTAATATGAGCAGATTTCTCTTTTATTTTTCTAAGTGTTCTTTTAAGTGGGAGAAAATAAATTCTTGCTAGATATCCAATGATGTGATAAAGAGCTGTTTCCTATCACTTCTATATCACACGCCCTGGAACTTTTCAATGCTGTTAGCTGCAATCCTGCTAGTCCAGTGAGTGATATCTCATTGTGAAAGCTTGTACACATAACATGACATTGTTTTATTTAATCCCACTAAGCATGAGAAACATACTTACTGGAGGTGCTATAAATTTATACAGGGAAGATCCCCTCAGTGCTAGAAACTTTGGTGTGTACATTCGGTCCTGAAGGGAGTCTTGTTCCCGTTCTTCCGTCCAGCCCATGTAGACTATCTGACAAAAAAATCAATAGTGTTGACAATTTCTCAGATATTTTCTTGTGTTGCAAGTATTTCATGTGCATAAACTGATGTCTGTCAAATTTAACATAGATGCAAACCTTGAACCCCAGATACAATATGGTACATTGGAAGTTTTTATAAAGGATGCCTGTTAGGACAACCCAAAAACATGAGAATACTTATTGTACTAGCAACAACAAAAACCCTAAACCATATACTCCAGGGATGTTAAAGGGGTGTTCTATATATTTGCTGATAGATCATGTCAGTGAAATTTAGTGCAAGGGAAGTGTAAGGAACCAGTAGTCAGGAACACTAAGTCAAGCAACTGCTATTACACAGCAATATAGATACAGCCTCCACATGCAAGTTCACAGTTATGCATTAAACAATATAATCTCACAAATTTTATTTACAATTAATGTCAATACTTATTTTTAATTTTATTTTTTTACTCTCTGAAAATCTCTGTGTAGGAGTTTCGAACCTTTTTGCTTAGAAATACGAGATTAGCAGATTGTTTTCAGTCAGTATTTTGAACAGACTTCATCTACAGCTGAGAAGTAACCAGAATGCTGTAGAGCCTTACCACTACCTGCAGATCTTCTGGCAGATGTTTGAACTAGGACTTCTCCAACTCACTTTAGGATATAATTTCCTACCTATCCTACTGAGTTATTTAATATCAAATCCTTAAAGAGTAGAACATGAGTCACCACTATGCCAACTTCTGGAGAACAGGGAGTAGACATATCATGGAACATTTGATTTATAACCATGCTATTAGTAATAAAATACAGTTTCCAGTGTGCACTGGTACACTACTGCTATGGAAAATAGTTCAACCCATATTTCATATAGTGCTGCTAATGGGATGGATCTATTTGTAAATGTCTTTGTGAAACTGATTTCTACACTAACAAAGAAAATATAGGATATTCTCTATCTTAAGTGTCAGTAATAATCATGTAAGGAAAAGGTAAAAGAACAACAATCATATAAAGAGTCAACAAGTTTGTAAGTGTACTAATGGTATGAAAGTCCCTAAAATGAATGTTTTTACTGCATGTTTTATCTTTCCAAATTTTGAATGTTGTGTACTTTTTGAAAAGAAATTTACACTAGTTTATTTCTTTACTTTTAGGCAGAGAATTTACAGCAACATTTCTTCATGGAATATGTATTAAAATAAATAGTGGGTCTATTGTTTTTCTTTTCCTATGTCTTTTATTTTGGGGTGAGTAGGGGTGGGGGTTATTTTTTTTTATCCTAACACACTGGAAATTATTAGCTTTTTCAAAATCCTCTTGTATGAAATCAACACTACTAGTCCCTGTCACAGTTTATTGGATATTTTATGGTCTATAACCAGACAGGGAGAAGGTCCATTTCTCTCATACTACAGTGACACCTCAATACTTAATTATTTTGTCAATACCAAACACTAAAACTGTCATAGGTTCAATGAAGAACATGTGTTGAAGTATCTGCTCGTTTGGTAACTGAACAAGTTTATAAAAGACAAAAAAGAAGACAGATCTGTACCACAATATTTGACCATTAAAAGGAGTGCTAAACACTGTATTGTCATGCAATAACTAAAAAGCCATGGTCTCTGAAATCTCACTTGTTCCTGAATGAACAATGTTCCTAAATTCAGAAGGAAAAAAAAAATCAAAACCCAAACAAACAACTGACTGCTACAGTAAGAGAAGTTTAAAATTATTTCAATTCAAATTTTATTCAAATTTCTCTCATTTCTGCTGTTTCGTATGCTATCCATAAATAAGATCCTCATCCCTCTGACTTGACTGCAATCTCCAGATCTCAGTGACTGAGGTGGGTTAAAAAGAAGAGGCATATTAGTATAAAAATATTGTATTACTATGTGCAGAAGTTTGGCACATTTTTTCTGTCTGTAGCTGAAAGAAAATGCATAATCTCTAATTTCTAGGAATTGAGACAACTATGCTTCAAAATTAATTCAATTGAATTCATTTGGTTTCATCTTGATTTCTTTCATTAAAATTGGACACACAGTAAGATATCATCTTGCCTGATGGTATTTAATATCACTGTAACACTGTATGTAATATCTTCTTAGTGTTTTTCATATTTCTACATCTAGTATTCATCACAAAACCAGGATAGTCACTCATGCTGTGCTGATGTATTGATATTTCACATTTTGATTGACTCAATATCAAAGTAGCCATGAAATTTAAGGCAATTGCTCCCTTAAATATTTCTCCCTTGCTTCTGTAGATCATGAGGAAAAATTAGATTGATTTTCCAGACAACCTGTTGTACCAAAAGTTTTATTAACAGAAAAGCATTTCTCCTTCAGACTCAATACCTACTACTCAACATAGAGAGGAACTGTCAAGCAAAGCCTTATAATCACAGTGTGGTTATAATTAGGAGCATTTACAAATTTGTTTGAGGGCATGTGCATATGCACATATGTAGATTAAAATAGCACAGGCTATATTCTGGAAAACAAGGCAAAACTACACAAATACTTGCTAACTATGTTAATAGATAACTTAGAACTATGAGAACTTTTAAGTTCCTAAAGTGGTCTCAGTTTATCTAAACATACTAAACGTGTGAAATTAAATAAAAATATTGCAATTTTTTATATAATGAAGGTGAGAAACTCTTGAAAATTTTCACTTCTGAGGTAAAATAGATGACATTTTTGAAACATTTCTGTTACTGGGAAACGCTCTGACTTCTAAAAAAGCTTTGATCTATAAAAAACATAGAGAAATTTATTTACTGAAAAGGGATTGTAACGTAAAAAAATTAATATTTTATGCATATATATGAACTGAAATATAGGATGAATATGATATATGACTTAAGAGTTTTGGACCATATCTCTGTGTAGCTGCACATGTGGACTTGGCACATATGGCATCTCATGAGATTATGAAACTCCAGAAATTTCATTTCTGAAAATAAATTTTTAGAAGCATAGACACTTGATGAATGAATATAAATGTTAATCACAAATAGACAGTGCTCCTTTATAAATTCAAAAATCTGGTTAATTTTTAATCTTACCAAGTTTTTTTGAGTCCCTATAAAACTGTTGATTGTTATAAAAAATGTGGCAGGGGTGGTGAAAACAGATTTTATTTAAGATTCACATTCCACTTGAAAGATAATTCTTGCAGTCCTGGTTTCTAACTTACCTCCAGCAGCTCATTCTTCAAAATCAAATGGTGACACAAATTAGTTAACTTAGTGGCCACTGGTTCAGTAACAAAGATTCAATAAGTCATTATGGTTTATGAGTTAAATCATGGACAGTTTAAAAAAATCTATATTGAAATGATAAATGAAACAGGACAATTTCTTCAGTCAAAAATCCATAATCTTGTAATTTAATATGTTCTTAAATCACACAGACATTCTAATCAAGCAAGATAAATTGCCATATTTTATATCTGTCCGATACATTGCTAAAAATGACTTAAATAGCCTTGCCTATCAGAGAGACTTTTTCAGAGTTTTTTTTACACAGGTTTCATTATATCTTAGGAAGAATAGTAAGACAAAAATACAAGAAAATTTCCCCAGAATGAAATGTAATATATATGTGACACTATAAAAGTGAGTCAATTCAAAGATCAGAACAGATGCACTGACAGCTTTTTACCTTGCAAGTCTGATACTCATATTTGCATTATGTGAAACTGTGCTATAGGGAAACAGGATGCATGTGGAATCAGAAGACAAATATGTCAGACAACACAGAGGGTAACCAGTGAGGGATGAGAAAGTCAGATAATGGTCTCTTCTCTGTTTTTAATATAATTTTCTCCATACTTTTAAAAATCATTTTCTGTATGGCCTAAAAATTCATTATAGTCAATTGTTAGCAGAAAAACAATTTAAAAAAACCGCATTGAAAATGTGGGAAAAATGGAAGAAAAAGGGTGGTCATAATGCAATCATTGGCAAAACAATTCTGCTTAGGAATTGGCTTAGGAAAAGGCCTAGGACTTTTATGCTGAGTAAAAAAAAAATTTTCAAAGTCAACAGAAGAACTAATCACATAAAATTCTGAATGGATGCTAGAAAAATTTTGACCTATTGTAAATGCAGTCAAAATGTATCCTATTTAGCCTGCTAATCATTTCATAGTTTTTTTTTTTTTTTAATTATTCCTGTGAATTACTTTTTGTCTTCCTCATAAAAAAAAATAAATCTGCTAAAACTTTAGAGCTATCACCAACAAAGATCACCTTTTATATTTTTGAATCATTTAACTGCAAATAGATTATTCAGTCTAAGATTGCACATGTATTGTATCTCATAGCTTAATTTTCTTTTGTGTAAGAACTCACATTGACATCTTGATACCAGACCGAGGCTGAGTATAGGTTTTCCACTTGGCTTTGTCTTGTTCTATTTTTGAAATGACCACACGAAAATTGAGGAAATATTATTGGGACTTAAAGTAAGTAGTGTCAGAGAAAACAGAAAATACTTTTTAATTATGGAAGATGATTTTTCGCTCACAATCCAGATAAATGAAAACTGGTATCAAAGACTGAAAACAGATAAATTTGCTTTCTTAGCAAACAACATCAGAATGAGAGCAAAGACAGATGTTTACAGTAACTAAACTTTCCTGGACCTCTGTAGAGATCTGTCCAAAATTAACAGTGCTGTTTGAAAAACCTGCATGACAATTTATGTCACATCCAACAGCATCCCATGAGAAAATTTAGCATATTCCCAATGAGATGGATCAGATCTTGCTGGAAATCAGGACTATATTGATTGCTTCATGCCTTCACTCCCTCCACAGGCTTGAAAAATGATGGCTACATGTGTATAAAGAATAGTCTTCTGAACGGGTAAAGAACTATGTGTTGCTTTTCCAGGTTTCTTCTTCTTGTTCTCCTCTACTAATCCAGAGAAATATTTTGTATCACCCTTTCAGTTTTTCATCCAGTGGTACATGTTAATAGTCACAGCTTATTTCAAAGCACTCATTTTACTTATTTAAGATTTCTAAGTAGCTGTTTATTGAAATAAATTCTTCCAATGACAAAGTCAATTTGAACCTTAATTGGGCAACTGTGTGCCTTTGTCAAAATGTCAACATTAGAAGTTGGGATTTTTTGCATCTCTTAAATTATTCAAGTCAATGCACAATTATGTATATTTAAAATTCATTACAATTTGAATTTGTTCATTTTAATAGAGGTGATTAGCATTTAGAAACCACAGACTTTTTCCAGGAAAGACCTTATGCAGCTGTTATTACAAAGATGGATTTGGATGCAAACTGCAGTATTAGATACCAATCTATATTAATTTCAGGAGTGTGTGTGAAATTATAAGTAGGAGTCAGTACAAAAATAGCTCATGCTAGTCCTGTCTTCCAAGATATTGACTGGGTAATTATAAAAAAAAAAAAAAAAAAGAACTAGAGTAGCTAGCCAGCATGTAGCAAACTCCCTGAAATGCACAAGGGATGTGTGCATTTTATACAGCATTAAGCATTTTCCTGCTAAATAGGTATGGTAGCTAGATGAAAAAAAAATCTCATGTTATCTAAAGTAACCTGCTTTCCTCACTTGACTGAGCCTTCTCCTTCTTGTAGACTTCTCTTATTTACCCACCACATAATTCACCTTCCAAGCAATTTAGCATATGCCTGAGCAGGTTCATTTGATTACCAGGTTTACCACTGAGGAGACTCAGTCCTGATGACATCAGAGGCATTTTACAGCTGACTTGAGAGACTTCAGATCTTCTCTGATACTCCCAACAGAGCAGCTCTCAGCAAACACTTTGAAAATATACAGGTCTCACACATTTCCTGACTAAAGAAATTACTATAGATCACATTATTGTCATTTCCCCCTCCTTTTACTGTTGTATAACTGCAATCAATAGGGTTCTGCTTTTTTTCTGGTAAAAAGAAAAAAAGTTTGATATATGGTCATATTTTAATTCCTTCCTGTTCATTTTTCACCTACTGAATTTAGGAACAGGCAAAAGGAAGGCTGCAAATTGTAATCCAGGATGAAATTTCTGGGGGATTTTGAGGGTTTAAAATAGATAACAGTGCAATACAGCAAGCTGAGCACTCAGGTGACAAGAAAGTAAACATCATTTATTTTAAAGGCTAGTAGCTTGACTGGGTTTAGGACTTAAACTTTTGATTAATGGCATTTTTTTTCATCTTCCAAATGTATACAGCATGTATTTTTCATGCCCTAAAACAAAAATGGGTCAAACAAAAGAATTTCAAAGAATCAATCTGGAGGGCATGACCTCTCCCTTTTGATGAACAACATATCACATTCATCTTTTTCACCTCGGGGTGGACTACTGAAAGATGCTGACTGAAGAAAAAGATCAGAGTATTACAGTCACCAGACAGCATCTTTCAGGTTGTGATGATGCCACTGAGCAAACAGCTGACATATTTATCTTTCTTAAGTACCAGGGTGAGTGAAATATTTACAGAAACATTTAATAATATTTTTAACTTGTCCCAGGAGTACCTTTCAATTAGATTTCAGTGACTGGTTCCAGATTTTTTTCTTGATTTTCTGTTTCTCTGAAGATGACTGGCAAGCAGAACTTGGGCAGGACTAGTGCAGTATAGGCTGCCTGCCTGTCTCTGTGAGATCACACTGCCCGCGTGGCTGCCCTGCTCACACCCTGAGCCTTCCCAACTCAGTCCAAGGGAAATGGTAACAACACACAGGGAAGAACCCCAAAGGACTGAGTATACAGCAAATAATACAGATGATGGGGAATAAATAGGTTGTTTGAAATGACATTTAGTAACAAATGTTTTGAGTTTGCATAACATCAGAATTTCATTTCTATAGAATTAGATGTTTACACTTCAAAGTGCTCACAAAGCCAGGATAAACCTGCAAATAATCAGTGTATACTTAAAGTTATCTTTAGTCTCTGCTGTTGCTGTTTGCATAGCAAAATAAACATACCTGAGAGGAAATTCCTTTTTTGGTATCAATGACTTCACAAGATCTAACTTAGAAATATTTTTATACGTTTGTGAGAACAAAGCTTGAAAATTAGTAGTTCACATATATATGGGAGTATATAAAAGCCTCTTCAAACTTAAAATATTTTATTTAAATACTTCATGGAATCAACATCAATATTCAATAGAATAAAGCTATTCACTGGTACTTGTTTTAATTTTCATTCTCAGTAATTTAAATGGCAACTGACGAAAACAGATATTAATGCTTACAAAATTTCTTTGACTATTTCTACTGAGGAACAATTATTTCCAGTCCTGTCTGATTATCAAAATAAAAAGACTTCCGCAAACTAAAACTGTCCTTAAGACTTTCTCAGGGCTCTCAGAGAACACAATTACTACTTATAAACTCCTAGAATAATAAAAATAAATAAAATCTCAAAAAATAGAAAAGTTTTAGGCCAGCATTACATTGCCTTTCAGAAATACAAGAATTTTTTCAAGAACTCAATGCATGTAACTGAAAGAAGAAATAAGTCAATAAGAGGGGAAATTTTATTTTCAAAAGTACAATTGGTTTTCTGCATAAATTTAGTGGTTTTCAGGTTTCATGATCCATGTTCAAATAAAGAAATATTTTGAATAAAGAGAGTGTGCCTGAAGAAGTAGACATGGGTTGATTTTTTTTTCTTTACCAGCAACATGATTTTGCTGTGAGAAAGAAGGTCTAGGAAAGGTCAACTGGTGGTTAGGTAAACTTTTTTGTAATGAAAAAAGAATTTATGCAGGTTCAAGGAAAGCTGCCAATTTCTAAGAACTCACAGCACCATGGGAAGGAGTCCACTATTACATCAAACTAAACCATTACCTGAATCCATGTTTCGCGTTAAGAGAAATGCAGATAATGAAGCAGTTATTAAAGTCATTTAAAAATTAACAATATCCTAGAATTCTTTAATGATTAATGGTTGCTGCAATCAGAAACATGATGGTAAGTGATGCACAACACTTTGGGTAAGGTGTAGCCAATATTTACAACTGTTAATGGGGAGAACTGTCTCTTTTAAGCAAGTTAATTGTTGAATTTTCTTATTTAACTTCCTGGTTATTGTATCTCTGGCAATCAGTGTAGAGAAGGAAAGTTCACTGAGAGAAGGGAAATAACAAAGAAGTCTTTCTAGTAGAGGATTAGTCAGAAAAAATTGAAGGCCACACAGCTCTCCTACAGAACATGGAAACCTAGAGATGAGAAATGGTGCTGCACCTGCACAATGTCTTTGGAGAATCAATATTATTATTGCCATTTACAGGGAAAAAAGTAAAAATAGGTGGCATAAAATTTTAATGAAATCAATAAAGAATACTCTCTAAGGTAATTTTATCTTTTATTAGCTATAGGAAATAATTTTTTTGTCTCATAATTTCAGTGTTTTCAAGATCATTAAGCAATAGGTCTAATTAAGCTTAATTTCTAAATAGAAAATTATAATAATTCTTGATTTATAAAAAATTAACAATGCAGTAAAACTTTAGTATACACTTCAGTTCAATTCATATAATGTAATAAGAAATTGTAAATTAGTCATAAATTTAACATATCTAGATAATAGAAGGAATTATCTTTTTTTTATCAGAAAAATCAGACACTTGTCCACTTATCTTCCTTTAATTCAAAATGTATTTCAAAAATACATGTATAAAAGACATGAAGACTACTTTTGAGAAGAAAAAAACCTAGTTGAATGGATAAACCCTGTATTTACACAAACTGATCCCAAAGATCTTCTGCTACAGCTGAACAGGGATAATGTTATGGCTCGCTGCTTTTCTCTTTCACCTGCCTTCAGAATTTGAACTTTCAATCACAAAAGCCTGAAAAATAGGCTGTTTTTATAAAAACAAATAAATACTCTGCAGCTGAAATCTAGAGTTGATACTTTTATAGATCTAAAGAGATTTATTCACTATGTTGGTTTTGTAGCACTATGGCAAAGAACTTATGTAGCACCACTGATGCCTTTTAGTATTTTTAAAATACTTGATTGCTTCTCTTGGTGAGAGATGCTATGAAATCCTTGTTCTTAAAGACAGTCAAAATCTGATGGGGGAAAGTTCAGAGCAATTTGATTTATGTAGGCCATTCTCTGAGCAGGATTCTGACCAGATGACCCAGAAAAACTCATCCAATATAAATTATTCTGTGAGTCGTTGATCTCAAAGCAGCCATATCTGTCTTGGAATCTGTTTTAAAGTAGTCTTGACTTACTGCTCTTAGCAAAACAGCTTCACTATTGTTTTTATTACAGTTCCACATTATTTCTTTGGTAGCATATACAGTATTACAAATCATATGCAGTAGTTCATATTTCAAAATCCATCTGGAGCTGCCTGGGATTTTCTAAACGTCCCTATTTTTTATCTACCCTAATTTTCAGAGGGGCAGTGTATCAAGTGTCTCACTGGAGATTTCATCCTTCAAATATACTCTGTAAAGGAATTTTTAGTACAGATTGCCTGTGGGTAAAGTACCCTTGAGACTGAAGACATTGCTCACAAGCAGCAATGAAAGATGTATCCTATCACCCCTTCTCAATTGTAAACAGGGGGAGAAAAGGTTATGATTTGTGAAGGACCCTGATATCCTATGGAGATTGAAGAGGAAGGGAAAAAGGAGGTAAGAAGTCAGATGAGACAAGAATAAAGTTGCTAGTAAAGGACCAAAGTAATGATATACAACTTGCATCCTTACACATTCTTAAAGTAAATAAAATTCTTTGATTTTGAAGAAAGAAGGAAAAATGAAGCTACTCCAAAACTATTTTAACCATCAGTTTGTAAAAAGTGGTATTAAAATACAAATGTGTTGAGCAAGAGAACCAGAATACGGTCTCATTCTGAAAGAAAAAGGTAAGGTAGAGGAGAACTACTGCTAAAATACCTCCTTCAGAAGCTAAAAAAAAATCCCAAAACTTATGCGATGACTAGATGAAGATATGATATTCAGTATGTTCTACATACCATTATTTTCATGTTACCCTTCATAACTTACTTTTTAACAAGATGGGGTTTTGGTTTGTTATAACATAGTTTTAATTTTCCTGGTGTTTAGATTGAACCTAGGCTATCCTGAAGATTCTATAGGTCATATGCCAGTAGCCTATGGCAGGGAGTTAGAAGCAGTGTTCATAACATTTACTGAATTCATGTTGCACTAACTTTTTGACAGTGGGGTGATGCCTGTCTGGCAGTAGTTGATTTGTCTCTAACATCTCAGCATTTCCATGAATTTTGCGGTTTCATTTGAAAAGTTCAGTCTTTGAAAAGGACCAAGTGAGACTCATTTTGCAGTACCAGAGCTTTCTTCCACTCAAGCAACTTTTTTTAACACACGGTGTCCCACTATCATGAGAAATGGAGGGATGCAACCCATAAAATTAAGATTGCATCCTGAATGAAGCTCAAATTTCAGTGTAAGGGGTTGAGGTTCTTTATCCACAGAGTTCTACAGAGGGACAAGCAAGCTCCTTCACCCACAGGAAAGATAACATAAAAACTCCTCCAAGGGTGCCATATGTCTGATTGAAAAAAGAGATCCTGGTGCAATAATTCAAGGCCCTGTGAAGTACAAACAGTGACCTACAGGAACATTATTTAACAATTGATGGATGTAAACTCATAATTCATCCTTAGCCAGAAGTCATTCCTCTCACAGAGAGCATCTTTTCTTTCAAGCCTTTTTTGCAGTCTCAGAAGTCTGGATGCTATTTGCATAATAGGATGAGATCCTCTTCTTTCCCACTGTCTGGGTTTGGTTTTGGACAGCAGCCTGCTTCAGCAGGAGGGGAAGAAGAGGCGGCTGCATTATTCCACCTACAGCCATCAGGGGCATTGCGTGGGAGCAAGAGGTTGGAGTGATGAGAGACTATTGCTTCCACTAAGCAAGCTCTACAAACAGCAGGCTGTTAAACAAATAATGGGAAGCAGCAGGACTTCTGGGTGTATCTCTGCAGAAAGCAGCTAGAAACTGTACACTGTTGTATCTCCATCCTGCTGGACTTTGTGGGTACTCTTGAGCTGCCTCGGGTGACTCTGGCAACTCAGCTCTTGCACACTACCAGAGCCATCAAGGTGGAGACCTGCTCTAGGGCAAGAAGGCACAGAACTGCCTATTTATACCTCTTCAAGCCTGCACCATTGCCCAGAATCATTCTACATAACTAGACTTTTTTTTGTTTGTTTCTTTGTTTTTTTCAAAACCAGCATTGCTGAGAGATATTCCAGCAGGGAAAATGTTTCTTATTAAACAAACAAACAAACAAACAAACAAACAAACAAATAAATAAATAAATTTTGTCAGTTGTCAGCTCCTGAGGACAGGGGTTTTTTTTGGCTTGACACTGCTAAATCTCTATTTGCTGTGTCATAAAAATATGACAGACTTAGTAAGTTTTGCTTCCAAAAATACTAAGATTGAAAGCAAGTATTCTCCAATATGCTAAACATGTAACAGATATTGCTCACTGAACAGTGTCTTCTTACCAGGACATATAACTCTTTGAAAATACAAAAAAGTGTTGTAATATTATGTATTTCTAGGGGATGTTTCTGCATTTGCAATTAGCTACATTTTTTAAACATTCTTTTACAGTTTTCTTTCACACATTTTCAGTAAATAATACTTCTCACTCTTGTGTATTTTTTTCTTTCTTCATTTGTAGGTAACACATAAATTGTCAATGGCTTTGTATTATTATATACATCAATTATTTTCTGAAATTCAGGTAGCAACTCCATCACTGGTCTCATGGACTATTATTGTGATGAGAGAGAAAAGATAAATGACCATCTGCAGTCCACAGAGTTCTGTTTAACTACTGTTCTTAGAAGTTCAAGAGAATAAATATTTTTACCATCACAAACTATGATTTGAAGCACAAATCATCTGCACAGATGTAAAATAAGTAATGAGAAAAATGAAATGTTATTCACTCCTCCTCTTGAAGTAAACTGTAATTAAAAATACTTTTATTTATGCCATTTGAGTCCCATGTGCTCCTCCAATAGAAAATCTATAGTTAAAGTATATGCTTCATTGATTCCAATTAATTTCTTTAGATGATACAACTCCCCAAGGAATAATGTGTGTATAGGCTTGCTGAACACCTTCCTTCTAGTGTACTAAAATGAATGTTATTCCTGGGAACTTTTACAGTCACTTCATGCAATAAAAGAGACATTACAATAAAGCATTGCAACATTTTATTTCTAGCCTCAGCCTCCAATGAAAATTACAATCTGGCCAGATAGAACAAATTCATATCTGGTAAGTTACAGATATTAAGAATTCTTGATTTAAGGTGAGGCTAGGAAAAAAAAGTTTCCTCCATGCTTAATCTTTCTAAATAGAACTGGAAAGAAAAAAAAATCTATTTCTTTTGTGGATATCATTGAATATGCTGAGTTGGAAAGGAGCCCTCGAGTCCAGCTCCTGGCCCTGCACAGGATACCCCCAATAAAAGCATCATGTGCCTGACAGCATTGTCCAAAAGCTTCTTGAACTCAGATAGGCTCAAGATGGTGACTCTGCTTCTCACTTTCTCTTATTATCTCTCTTTCTTACCACTTTTCAGGAACCTCTACAGGACATATGCATCATTAAAGCATCTCTGTCCAATCAAGAATGCTGAAAGTTGCTTCCTGTCCTGCTTTATTGGCCTATTTGGATAGTAGCTATTCCATCCAACAGAAAGATACATGAAAAAGATGGAAACACTCATTCTATTGGATTAAAAGGCCCTTTCTTTGTTTAATGTTTCCCACTTGTTTTCAGCCTCAGATATCATAAATATCCAACAGACTCCTGCAGAAATCTGTCTTTTAAACTGCAGGCATCCCTTCCACTGTCCTATTTATGTTCCATATCCCATTTCTTGGGTAAATGGCAAAATATCAGATCCAAATATGTTTAGAGACTTAAAGTGGGATTTAGTCATGCCATGCATAAAAATAGAAGACGGGGTAAAATGACACAATAAAAGCAATGCCTTGGATTGTTATTTAAACTCAGTGGTTTCTCACTGTCTGACTTCATCACAGATACAGAATTATGCTTCTGGGCAGAACAAGTATTTGTTCATGTCCTACAGTCATGACAAAACAGGAAGCAATTATTCATCTGATTAACTCTGCTAGGGCGTTCTGATTCACAACAACTCAGGATGCGTTCCGGCAGGATCAAGTTTTTTAAGATTCCAAGATCACACTGTTGCAAAATGTAGCACCTGAAGGGAAAGCCCTTAGTTTGTAAACCTAGCAAGACAATCACTCAAAAAAGTCAGTGTGTCAAACTTGTATCTTTAATCTGCCAACCTAAACGCCAACCTAAAGGTTGAGGTATATGACTCCTGTTGAAACTATGGCACTCTACAGAAAGACACATGAGACTGAGGGGTCAGAAAGAGCCTGATCTCACACCCAAGAGTGTAAAAACAAGGTGAAGGATCTGGTAAGAGTACCTTAATCTCAAAAGCAGTAGATCAGGCTGTCGACTGTCAGTTGAACACATTTAAGCCATAGCTGTGGCCCAAAAAAAGGCATAAATATAGAATTTTTAAAATATACATTTATTTATTTATTTCTCTATTTATTCTTTTAGAGCACTCATGTACCATATCTATTAACTCTTCTTCTCAAACCAAAAAAGTAAGTAATGATTTTTTATCTACTTACCAATTTAGTGTGTAGCTGTGGGACATGTCTGTTTATTTTACTCTCTTTGAAAGGTCTACAGTGGAGCAAGGCATTTAGAATCCCCTCATTCAGCTGTCCTATTTAAGCCTTCGTGGAGATACAGTACATTCACCTCTATATTGACTAAAATATGAACACACAGCCAACACAGATCTGATCATTAAATTTGGTCAGGAAAAACTACCCTTAGCAAAGGGAATTTTCAAGGAAAGATATTAATATTGCAGAGGAGGAGAAAAAAGGCTAATACTTGTTACACTAATGAGTTAGTACTAGAAAAAAAATACGAGAAAATAAATGAGAAAAATATGTAAATGAGGATGAAATTCTACTTGAGGCAAAATTGAATTTGCTGGACATGCAGAAATGATTTGATGCACAGCTTGAGACTTATATTTCGAGATTTAAATAAGAACTTGATCTAATCACTCTTTTGTATCATCTAAATTTCCAGCAGGTGTTCAAATTACTTTCATCCTCTCATGAGCTATAAGGTATGCAGCCCTAGGATAGAAGCACTGCTATCCAATAACTGCATCAAGTGACTCACAACATGAATGTTATCTAGCTCATCAGGTAATCGACTAGCTTCAGGAAGCTGTCTGACCTTCCTCTCAAAAGTCAACATGGTTTCCTCAGCCTAAAATCTTTAACAATCCACTGTGTGTATTGCCCTTCTAAAATTTTTTATGCCCTGAAGTTCAAAAGCTCTTCTAGACTACAATGTAAAAGGAAGAAAAATCTTTTATTTGCCATGGGTAGCACAGTTTTTATAACAGAGACTGCCTCAGAAGCATCTAAAACAATTACAGAAACTGCTCAGGGAAATACATTTCATGTCAACCACAGAGGCTTTTTGATATAGATAGCTATATATAGATAGAGATATTCAGTTTAATTTACAGGAAGCTCAATAAAGTATCAATAAGCAATATAAGCCTTTCAAGGGTATATGTTATGCAGCAATAATCAATGTTGAGTGCCATAGATGGCTGACAATGGCAGGGTATTAGCCCAACACAATTTACACCCTATTGTGCACTTCTGCTTAATTTAACAGCAAGAACTTAGCTTCCCCTGTGTGTTTCTATAATCATTTAACAACAGAAGCTTCATTCCAGAGATTTTCCTTCAAAATAAACCTGATCAAATCCTTACTGTGACAACAGATGGTGACAGAGCAGATGTACCATTGGATCTGAAAGTTCAGTAACTGTCAGTCAAGAGCTGCAGGATGGCTACTCAGAGGTAGCACAGGAACAGAATATTGGAAAATAAGTAATTCAACAGCCATGCAAAATTAGGAAGAAAAAAAAAAGAAGAAAGAAAATAAAATACACTAAAGAGAGGGAACAAACCCTCTGCTCTTAATGTATTTCTAGAACAGAGTGGATTTCTTTTGAAGACGTCATATTTCAGAAGGACTCTCTGTTTAATCACTGCACTTTAAAAATACCAATATAGTAGCAATGGAGGCTATTACTCTGCAACAGGTAATAAAAAAATTATTTCATATATTTCATACAGGTATTTTATCAGTAGAACAGATGTTGTCCTGTCAGTCCTATCAGTTCACCTGAGCAGTGGAATTCACCTTTTCAGATGCAATAGAGATGCAAGACATCTGCAGCAAAGAACACTGGCTTGATTGACAGGCAAGACAGTCACCATGACATTTGTGTGTACTCACCTTTATACAGCACATATAAGTTAGGTTTTATTAAATAAACTCACTGAGTCAAACTTTTAGAATTGATTTTAAATTAGATTGTTCTAACTGTATAACTTTAATAAAACTGGAAAACACCCTATTAAAGCAGAATATGAGATGATATTATGTAGCTGATCTGGTACAGCAGTGTATAGTTGTTTTTATTTATATAAGTAGTAAAAGAAAATGGGCATAACCATATATATCTGTGAATGCCATCAGATTTATCATATCACCCCATTCTTGGCAATCAAGAATGTAAAATGTCTGCAAAGCAACAGGGCTCGTGACTGCAGAATCTGACATGCACAATGATACCCCAGTTTCTGGCCTTAGTGTGGCATCAATTCATTATGCCATGATCTTGTTTTAAAACTGAGCTAAACACAGTTAAACACTCTTTCTCATTCTCAAATGATTCTCATTATAAACTGTCAACTTTGAATAGACCAGCTATCAATTCTTTTCCCATAAAAGAAGGAAAATTCTATAGGGACACATTATCCTTAAAAACTATAAATATTTAATGAAAATTTCCTATCCTCTGTAGATAGAAATATTTCAAATATTCTCGTGCTACCCATGGAAAGAAGAGAAAAAGTGTTCAGCTAAAAAGATTATAGCATTCTTCACCATTATACTTTTTTTTTGTGAATTCATCATATGGAGGGTCATAGCTTTCTACTCATCCTAATAGAGATGAGACAGACAACATAGGGAGTTTTAAGTTTTAAACACACTCCTCTGCCATGGTTATTTTTATCTGTTTCATGTGAAGACTTGACATTTGACTGTTGCCCATGTAGTAGAGAAGGAAGTGCCTATTTATTACATTTGTGAACATGTATGCGAACATAGCCATAACCAATGAAATGAAAAATCAACTCCCCGAATTTGCCAGGTGTGGTATTTGCTGTGAAACACCGGTTTGTTGAGAGAAATCAATTTAAATGGGAGTCAGAAAGTTATGACTTTCCCAGCTCAATTTATGAACCTTTTACTTACTTGTTCATGTAGGGACAGGAAGAAGTGAAGTGCAGGCCAGACTGAGATTTAGATCTAAACCTCGAATTCCACTGTTTACCTAAGTCAGAGGTAGCCAGTTCATCCTCCTGGCATGGCAACCACTAAAAGCCAAATGCCAGTGAATCTCAAATAGCAAATGAGAGTTATAATGTGAAGTAAAATCTCTAGTAGCTGGAGGCTACATTTGGTTTCTCACCCTGAAAAGGATCAGAAGGCTTTAAAAGGACTGTCTGATGCTCATTCCTCTAGGCGCTCTCAAGCCGATTTTCAGTCGAGATCAGCACGTTTGCAAATTCATGGTGGATAATGAAGAGATTGGGAATTGAAAAGGAATGGGCAGTGCTCTCTTCATTACATCACCACACTTTACTGACTTGGGGTGCATTTTCCTGTCATTTGGAAAGCGTTAGCAGGGAGTTGAGGCTGCCTTTCAAAACTCACCTGCCTAATGATGGCTCTCACAGGAGCTGACATTTGCTGTAACCAGCGAAACACTCAACACAGGCTGGGAGTTCCAAGAAAAGGAAATATGCCCATGTTTCCACTCCCATCTTGGCTGATCAACTAGAGAAACCTCTGGCTGAAGCCTTGAAATATTCCATTCTTTGTGCCTTTCTGCTATGAGGTTTATATATTTTTTTTCACTGAATTTATGGAAATTTTGACTACAACATGATTTTTTTTAGTGCAGATTTGAAATATGCAGTATATTTTTAGCACAATTTTTTTTCTTAAATATTTTCTATTATACTCTTAAATGCTACTATTTACAGCCAATGCAGACAGTTTCAATATAGCAAACACAACCAATTTTCTATTTTTTACCACTTCAAGTGTTCTTTTCATCACTGTCAACTCTCAAACATTATTTCCCTCTTGTCCCTCAATCTTCTTAAAAAATATTTTTTCTCTCTGTGTGGTCCTCATCCAGCATTTTTTGCATTATCTTTCCACCACTATTAAATATACTACCATAATTCTAGGAACTTCTTATTGCTTCATGTTGTCCAAATAATTACTATCTTCTTATCAATATACATCATCTTTGATCTTTAAATTTTAATTATTGTAAGATCTTTCTAATGATTTTCCAGACAAACCTACTTTCACAATTACTGCACTTAAGGAAAGCTGCCACATTATATGCAGTCAAGAAGTCCTTCCTAATTACTTTTTCTTTTATCTTTTTAACTTGCTGCAACATTGAGATGTTTGGATAACACTACTGGAGTTACAGCATCTTACACACCTTTGCAGGTACATTTGTTTCCTCATTGCAAGGCTAATGGATCTGTCTGAGCTCCTATTGTCTTCTCCATGTCAAGAATATTTTCATGAAGGAATCCTAAGGGTTGGTTCCTTGACTCTAGTTTGACAACTGCCTTCTCTCTTTACTTAACTAATTAAAATCCACATATATATATATAAAAATTCTAAGTGAAAATAACCTTCAATTACCCTGCTAGTGCTCATTAAAAAACCCTGTGGGTGTTTGTTAAGTGAAATTAAATATGCACACCTTTTTTTTTTTTAAAGTATAATAGGATGAAGACAGCTTTGAAGTTCATGATATGCTTGCAGAAAGAAGTTAAAACTAGCTGTTCAACGTCTTAGACACAAATGTATTTTATTTTAAAAAATCAAGATGACAAGAGTATTCAAGATGGTAATTTAATTTTTAGATAAATGATGTGTTGATATAACAAGTAAAAAGTCCTGTTCCTTCCCTGCATACCATGTTAATACTTGCTGTACATGAAGACAGAAATAACCTTACATCTGTGTAGTCTTTTCTGATTCTACTCAAAAATATTATTTAACTATTTAACTTAAACTAGGTGATATTTCCTAACTTCTTCTATGATAAAAAAACTGCAATCCTCTCTACATAAGGTAAGTTCAAAAGGGAATCTGGTTTTGAATTTAATGTTCCCTAAAATCTCAGACATCCACAGATAAGTAAACCTTTTTCTTCTTCAGTATTTGACAGGCAACGAGACCTTACCAATCTCAGTGCCCATTAAATCAGCCTCTTTCCAGTTTGACCCTTTGACTTCTGAGTTTCTTGAAGAGCTCCATAGTAATTCCTTTGGAATATAATGATTGGTGCTGATGAGAGATGAATGCATTATAATTGCAAGCTGTCCTAACAGAGAGCATGGCCAAAAAGCTATTGAAGCCAGGAAAGATATTTTTGCTTTCCACAGGAGTTCTGATGAAGAATAAAATGCCTTGTTGATTCCATGTGCCAAGGGCTCCAAAACACCAGAGATCCCTGAATTATATATTAGAGTGGTGGGACATTATAACTGTTGTTTATATTTTTTTTTGGTCTTTATTTTTTACAGCAATAAAAGCAAAGAGGTAAGTTCAAGGTGAATCATAACAGTGAAAATGGAGCTAAGTTAACTGCTTTTTGTTCCCTAGGCAGTATCTTCTTCCTTCTTTTGAGGCAGGAACATATCTTTGCACTCTGCATCTGATGTTATATAAACTGTTATGAAAATTCCCAAATGCAAGTGTTAACTTTATTTATTGTACCTTCATTTATACTTACCCATGTAGTTATTATTGTTAGCATTAATACTATCATATTATTGTCATTAATTTTTTGCATTTGTGGATCTTGTCATGAAGAAAATAAAACAAAATAGAAGTATCTACCTCCTTTGTGAGTGACACTCAGTACAATTCCATATAAATAAAGTTGGACTAAAGCAAGGGAACCACACATTTTTAGAACTTTTGAACATTGATGTATTCTGGGTAATTCTGTAAAGGATAATGATAACATTCCCCTTTTATGGTAAAATTGGTAAGATAGAATCTGAAAAAAAGTATATATATCTGCATCAAATAGGTTAATTTGAAAAGATTAGGTATGTTCTTACTTTGATGAAACACTGCAATTCCCTTACAATTGAAAAAATAAAAACACCAAGGTACTCTCTGAAGAAAATCTACTGAGAATTCTTCAGTTAGAAAATGAACAGCTACTACACAATTAAAGATACTTCAAGTGAGAATTAGAATTATAAATCAAAAAATCCAAATGTTCTTTTTCTTACCTGCTGGTTTACGGGAAAATTCCTGTTGATTTTTTTAATCTATAAAAACGAATAAAGAAATAGATTAATACTCAGTCACTAGAAAAAAAATCCCAACTGCATTTTAGACACCTATATCAGACACTTTCCAAATTATGCTTGCAAAAAAGAAAATCTCCTGCAGTAAAGGTTGGAAACCTTTGAGAAGCTCATTTGAATAATGGGATACTTCTCTGGTCAGTTTGTGGTTCATTCTTCTGTTTAGAATCCAGGAGAAGTGTATACATGCAAAATTATTTCTCAATTCTAAAACATTATGTCTTTTGCCTTTTTTTTTTTTTTCTTAGGAGAAGATATAAAATAAACTAGAATATTTAACTAAAATTAATTCAGAGGAACTTACTGCCAACCACCAAAATCAAACTCTAAGCAAGTTCCTTCCCTTAAGGAATGATGAAGATTTGGGCTGGAACAGCTTTGAAAACATCCCTTTTATCCTAAGTGCAAAATCAAGTATGCAAAATCACTTCTGATAATTGTTGAAGTAATGTTTTCTTAAAGCATTCAACAATATCCCTAGGTGAAAAGCAAAGAGAAAACCAGTCTGAGACAACTGACTCATGACAAATTTCTGTTTAGTCCTGCTGTTCATGGACTCCATCTAAACAAATATTGCCAGCTTTCTGACACAGCAGTGTTCAATACAAAGAGAATTATGTGTAGAACATACCCATTCCTACCATTACTAGGAGAAAAATGTTTTCAAGCATAAGCTCTGAAAGCTTTTGACAACCTGGTAAATCTAAAATGTGCATTCATGACAGATACCTAATACCTAGAATAAACACATACTGAAATTAAACACACTGTGAACTAGTAACTATATAGAATGTATCTGAATGATCCTGAAAGTCCTGAAACCACAGTATCACATTAAACTGCTTCAACCAACCTGCAAAATCTTTTTAGAAGAGAAGAATCACTACTGAATTTTCTCAAGTGTTTACAGGATTGTCCCTAAACAACTCTGCACAGAGATGAGAGTGGCACTGTGTTTTGCAGACTTCAAAGCCAGGCTGCAGTGGTAAACTCTTTGCACTCCTCATGCAAATACTGAGCAAGTCTGTCACTGACATCCTTCAGTTTTGCTGACTATCAAAGGATAATTCCCACTGTCAAGAGCATGCTGGCAACCAATTTTAGTTGGTTTTCAAATGTATCCTGCATCAAAAGTGTCAGAAGAACATCTGAGCCCTTCCTTCTTGCATGTGCATCAGCCTCAGCTTTCTCCTTTCTTCAGTGTTAGTTAAGGAGAAGCATTAGAGGAGCTAGGACATTTAATGGACAAAGAAATAGTGTAAAATTAATCCATACAAGATACCAACTATCTTATATGTTTTATTCAAAGAAAAAGCAGATAAAACACACATTTTTGGATACAAAAAAAATATTTGAAGACTTCTGGGATTCATTCCTAAATCAAATATTAATTACTCCAGCATAATAAATCCCTGTTTGTGTTAGTAGAAACTATTAAAGTCCTTGTCAAACCCATGTATTTTCATGTAATTTAAGCAATTACTACAGCAAATACTCTGAATATTTTAAGTTATGAAAGAACAATGTTAAGAAAGAGTTTTTACTTTTCTAAACAAAATACTGAAAATATCTATGTAATGGTAAGTTACAGTTATATACTAAATAATTTAAGACTATTTTTGTTAATATCAAACACAGAGATTACATTTTTTAACAGATACTAAGTACATTAGGTGCACTGTGTACTGTGAATGTTCTTGTGAAATGTAAATACTTACTTGAAACATCATTTTCTCATTCAAAAGTTTCCAGCTCACTTTCTAAACTACAGTCTAAGCACCTACATTACATAGTTGTTTTAACTGCTGTTATTTTGATTAATTAAAACAATTATTTTTATCTTTCAGGTAATTTCTTGAAATGAGTTATTTTTAATTCTTTTACAGAAACTTGAAAACTTCATTATAGTTATTCAAGTCTACCTGAAACTAAAGATTGTTAAGTATGATTAATTTTAGAAACACCTAAATGTTTATTATTCACATGCATAAATATTGGACATTAAAGACAAGAAAGTTCTACAATTAGGCAGCCTACATATGTTCTTCCCAGCATGTAGAGTAAAATTTAATTTTCAGATCTAAAACATTTGGTAATTAAAACCTAAACGTAAATATTTTCCAGAAATGAAAAGAGAGAAAAAAAAAATCTTCTGCTACTTTACCAGTTATCTAAAAGAGAAATGTTGCTTTAGTGTTCCATAACTTTACTGAACTCATCATAATACGATGAGTTATTAATCATGGTCACAGCACACAGCACTACATAACTGATGCAATTAAATAATTAAATAAAATTTGTTTTCATCAGAGGACACCAGTGCAATACAGTGTAAATATACATGAATGTAATATTTCTAGATAAAACACATCAGCAGATACTACACACACACACAAAAAAACTAACACAAAAAAACCCCCAGTGTTCTGTGAATACTCTTTAGAAAGATGTGTTTATACATGAGGAATGATATTCTATTTTGATTCAATTTGAATCCTGAATGTAAATTAGGAAAAAAAAATCTAAGAACACAATAGAGAAAGTAATTTGGGATCTGGTGGTCAATTCAAGGTGGAAGGAGGAAGGAGTCAAAAAGAAGATCTCTGCAGTATCTTACATCTGACAAACAAATAGGCAAGTGGTGATGATAATGAGACCGGTAATGGAATGATAGAATCACAGAATGGTTTGAATTGGAAGAAATATTGAAGATCATCTAGTTCCAACCCTCTACCATTATCAGGGACATCTTTCACTAGACCAGGTTGTTCAGAGCTCCATCCAAAGCTCTGGCATTGAACACGTTCAGGGATGGGAAGAATCTATTTTAGTGAAAGCTATCAAAGAAGATTGGTTCAAAGAATAACTGATTGTTAATAGTACAAATACATTTTACTAGACATGTTCCAAAAATTCATCTGGCAGTATGTTTGGACATCACAGACATGAAGAATACTGAGCAGGGAGATGATATGAAGTAGAACATAATGACAAATGTCCTGTGGCCAAATTCAGTCATATTTGTGCACTAGAAGTTGCCACCACAGATGGATATTTTCATAGTGATGGCTGTGCCTGCTCTCCAGAGGAAACAAACAAGAACGTGGAACACAGCACTTCTCAGCAAGTACACAAATGAGCAGACTTTGGCTTCAGGTGTGCAAATGATTGCAAAGGTTTGGGGCTTTATTATTTAAGTCTTTGTGGCAGAGAAATAGTAATGCAGAAGAATACTGTTCCATACTATTATCTTTTTGCATGAATTGTAGCCTATTATTGTTGCCCTCTGCTGAAATGCAGCTGATTAAGCTCATAAAAGCCGGGTTTTAAATTTTCACATTCAGTTAACACTGAACTGAATTGCTCACTCCTCTGAGAGATACTATTTCAGACCTTCTTGGGGCAAATAGCACAGCAATAAGTATTTTCAGTTTCCATATGAGTGTAATTTGAAAACTACTATTTATTCGGGGTTTGTTTGACCTTTCTTACCTATTTATATTAATGAAATTTGGTATTCCAATTTAATCACAGGATCCCCATGAGATGATGAGGAAATGTATCTTTCAATGAGCACTAAGGACTCTTAAGAGTAGTAAGATCAAGAGATTCCAGGTTTCTCCAATCCTTAAAAAGTTAAATAGAAGCAATCAGATGTTTGAAAACTATGTGTACATTTGCTTTGATCTTTTTCATGATAAACTCAAATTTCTAAAAGGATAAGGGGAAAGATGATTAACAGGCAATGTAAGACTCAGTGGTCCTCTGCAAGAAGAATAACATAGTAGGTGTTAGTTGTTAGGACAGAGATCCTGGCAGAGACCATTCTCTTGGAGTATCTAGGAGAACAGCCAAGACTGAAGGGCAACATATGAAACAAGTGAGCACCTGTTCCAGCTCAGTATTTTGCTGACTTAGGCAGTAAATAAGATACTCCCACACTTTAACATAGGATCTGATCTCTCATTTTCTTGCAGTCTGCAGATATATAACTTTGCAGGTCACAGTAATTTTCCAATTAAAAAAGAGCCTTTTATTATTTTAATTTATGCTAGCCATACATATGGATTTCCCCAAACAATTTAGACTTGGTAACCTTCTCTGTCAATTGTTTGCATTACACAACTGCTGACTTACATTAATTAACAGGTAATTAAAATATAAGAGCTGGAGAAAAATGTAAATTCATTACATAGTTCTTCATCCCAGGCATAGAGATGAAGACAAGCAATAATACAGTTTGTGCCATTGGTGTGTTAAGTGGTTCCAAACAGGAAGCCAGATCATTACAATTTGGAAGACAACATGAGTCCATGCTGTGATAATCTTCTGTTAATGAATAAGAAAGAGTACATAACTCTTGAAATTACTAGTTGGCTAGGCTTACTTTCTGTCCTTGCTAGGCTTTTGTTTGCTCAATGAGATAAACTGTGGTAAGATTGTAAAATTTTTTATCCAAGAGTATTGTGCATTGAAAGAATCAGAGAAGATTTGAAAGGAGCGGGCAATGGCCCACACAAAATACATTATATATTGGTGAATGCATTTAAATATATGTATAATTGCCTATTGACTGAATATAGCAATGCTTGGTGCAGGTTTTACAAGCTGCAGTAGATTTGAGAGATCACACTAAAAATCCATCTAAGCTAAGTTATGCAAAATGATCAGTCAATATGTTCTGGAAAATATGACAGCACAGGAAGTATTTAATTCACATCTGCTTCTTGACCTACCAGTGATGGCAGCATTTTCTGCTGTGTGTTGATCAGATTTTACCAGCTGAATGGTTCAAAGGATAAAAGATGGGGATTACTTCCATAATTTCTATCATTTTCATGTCCTAGTTGGATTTTTCTCAAGACTAGACACACTGGATTGCAAATACATTCAGCCTGAAGGAACTCAGCATCAACTTCCTTGAAGGAAGAAAGGGGAATATATGAACAGTTACAAAGAGGAAAGGCTTGATTCAACACTGAATAATGCATAAGCACAAGCATGACCTCTGCTTTCGAGTCTGTTCCTATAGATACCTGCAGGCTGAGTCATCCTCACTATGGTTCCTAGATGAGAACAAAAGTGAGAACCAAGATGATATGTTTCAGCATATATAATCAATGTTACAAAATCTCTCTTGGGAGCCAAAAAATTACAAAAAGAGATCAAATATTTTTGAAGTTTATAGGCAATGAGGACACAGTAGACATTATTTAGGAAGTCCCTAATCAGTTGTTTGAAGAAGTCCTAAAGTAGCAGATGGTTGGAAAGGAAATAAAACTATTCTTTCATTATCAGCAGACACAGGACTAGATGGATCTTTTTTCAAGTACAGTATAACAGTTCTCATGGATCATCTTAATCCATATGGAAACTAAAATGTTTCAGTTTAATCCTACACAGGAGTAGAGGAAGAGAGGCCTGAGACAGTCTTGAGGTCCCATCTGGAAAGCAGAACTCTACAAGTTTCCTTTTAAATTCTACTGACTGTCTTTGTATTAGCCAGCTGTACAAAATAAGCAGAGAGCTTCCATGTTTTGGTGAGTTCAAATAAATGCAGGTATTTGATAAGTACTTTTGGGGACAACAAAATATGTCTAGTAAAAGTCAGAAATGTACCTCCAAAAACAGAAGCAGATGAATACAAATCATTCCTAAGAGAGATGTTTGAAAGAAAATATTTGTATATCTAGAGTTATTATTAATTTAGGACACATAAAAGCACTATCAAAGCACAAATGGCCATCTGAAGTGTGATCACAAACCTGCATGTTTTATCAAACCTTTCCCTTCTCACTCAAAGGGATTCAGTGATACATTGAACACTACAAGCACAGCAGTAATGGATGGATATTAGAAAGAAATACCAGATTTGCACCTTTTACAAGGAAGTATAGTGGGAGCCCTAAGGACAAAAGCACAAAACCTACTCTTCAAACATCTGTGATGTTTCAATAATAGGACTGCAATTAATTTTACTCAAATTAATTTTTTTTAAAAGTGTTGTGTTTTTTTTACTTAACAGATGAATGGCTTCATTTAATCCTGCAATATTTAACAGCCATTCCTAAAACTGGATGTTACCTTAATGACAATATTGCTATTGTGCCTCTTTAAAGAAGATACATGTGCTACAATCACAGTTTTATAACAGTGAATCTCCATAAATAAAATACCAATAGCAACATGCATACTATTAGAGACACTGAAAACAAATTAAATCCAGTGCCTGAAGAAGCTATTATGGTCTCATCTGAAAGTAAGAAACATATGTCTCTGTACTTCAGATATATTAGAAGGACTGTGAAAAATAAGAAGTGAAAAGATATGAAAAAAAAACCTGACCCAGAAGGAGACACCGGAATCATTGCTTCAGATAATGAAATGCAACTGGATAATTGTGGCTTATATCATAATAGTAGTTGCTCACTGGAGTATGATTACTGCAGTATCAATCATGCTAAAAGTGGAAAAAGCTGGTGTTACTTATTACTACAGAGTAAGGAAGCCATGTCATTTTCCCAGCAGAAACCAGTCTTAAACTGTTAAATTAAACTATTAAAAATTGATCTCTATGTCTCTCCTGGTGTAAAATACCAGATTTCATTACCCCTTGATTTTTCAAGGCAATTAAATAATATAGATAAGTCCAGCTTCAATTTTACTTTTCACTTACAATTTCATTACAGCTTAACATTTAGACAGTATAATATCCAGTATATAGTATTTACTTGCAGAATTTTTCACAGAATGACAAAGGAACAGGGAAAAAATTTTAATGGTACGTTTGTCTTATCCTAGTATTTCTGAATGCAAATGGCAAGCACTGATATGAATTTGTTCATTCTATGAAAATTCAAAAGAACAGAAACATATGGCTGAAAAGCAACTCAATTGATTCAAGCTGTTTGTTGAACACATTTGTACAGTCCTGCCATGATGAGTCTCTTAATGCCTCATAAGTTAATCTATTAATTTAGTAAGTTAATCTATTATCAAATACAGCTCTACTTAGCACTGGAAGTTCTTGTATTGAACCAGACTCCTTCCAGTTGCAGTTCAATCCCATTGCTTCTCATGTAATCCATCACAGAACCAAAGAAAAAACTGCTTGCCCTTTGTGTAGTTTTTCTTAAGTTGAAACATTATTCTTTTCTTTCAAAGCCATTTCACCCTGCGTTTTCTTGCAAGTTCATGCTATTGTCAAAGAAGCCAGAGCCTACTTTGGTAGGCTACTTTTGCATATCAGCACTGAATGACACACATTTTTCTGAATGACCAGCAGGACTGAGCAGCACATTACAACAGCTCTGAGCCCCTCAGCCTTCCTCCAAGAGCTTAGAGTGACACTGAAATCAGTCATGCCTGCATGAATGAGCAGTCCCAGCTAATTGTCATTTGACTAGATGGCTTTGGCAATATCCCTCAGATTTAAGCTCCTGGGAGACAGAACACTTCCTACAATATTAGGTCCAGACACTAGACCAAAGTTTGCATCACACACACGAGTGAGTCACTCATGACCAACCAAAACATCTTCCTCATGGGAAGAATGATCCTTAATCTCACAGCTTCTCCAGGCTGCCAGGCTTTCATTTTATTTTTAATCCACTCTGTCATTAGGCTTGAAACTTCAGCTCCTGTGGGCAGCATTTTAATGCATCACTGCCTGAGAAGGGATCATTTTCCTATGAAGAAAACCTGTGAGTTGAAATGTCTTGTTAGCTAGGTTTTCCTCATTCACAGTAGGTGCTATTGTAGCTCTTCCTGGCTTGTTACCAATCACCTTCTCCACACCCCCATTCCAGATTTCACTTTCTCTGTCAGCTTTCTCTACTTACTTCTTAAGAGATTTCACCAGCACATACGTTACAGCTGAGGCATCTTCCTCCCTCAGCCTTCTTTGGAAGGGAGCTGCAAATCATAACTCCTACAAATTCAGATTAAGATTTGGATTTAGACATCTATAGTTTTGGTTCCCATCTAAAGTTTCTATTTGAACTGTTAGTAAGTATTGGAAAAAAAATACCTCACAACACAGCTTACATTTTCATCATAGGTTTGCCCTTTATATGATATGTTTGCTGAAGCTCATTACTCTCCTTGTATTCCTTCCCCCTAAAAGTCCTATCTCCAGCTTTTGAGCTGCTTCTTTACTGAGTCAAATGGCTCAGGAGTCAATTTCCTTTCAGGTCTCTCTTCCAACATGGCCTTTTTATTCTGACTGGACTAAAATAGAATAAAGTGGTTTGTTGAAGACTGCAACTAAACCTATTTTGTTCCTCTGCCCTCAGTGTATCGGCAATCTGCTGACCTTGTTCATGAAGAGTTCACAGTTTGCCAAGTTTGCATTGTTTAAGGACTCCTCACTTTTTTACAGATAATACTCAATTCACAGTCTAGCATTTAATATGACAAAAGTGGTAGTAAAACAACAGAAGAAATGAGGAGTTTTATACCACAACGTCATATACAATTATATATAACACGAGACAATTAACCCTCTTGACAGAACCTAGTAGAAATGATTTTTAAAATACATTTAATACTTACACCACAGCATACCAGTCTAAATGAATTCCTGTTGGCAAAATCCATTAAATTGGCCAGTTGCCAGTGGCATAGACAAATACCTTAGGCAACAAAGCTAAAGACGTTTTCTGTAGTCTTTACAGGTATTATATCTTCCACCACTCCATAATCAATCCATTAACTTACTTTAGTTTGAGTGGATTAAAACTAAAATTATAGAAACACTTTGTCTTTGTTGTATCGTGTCACATTTCACTTCTTCTGTCTAAAAGAATTACACAATTCTGTTCTCTTGCAGCTCTCAGGAATAACAGCAATATTTATGAGACAATTTGGCTGACAGCACCAGATAAACTGCTTGTAAGCTAAAAAAATCACTTGTTATTACATTACTTAGATAATTTGCTTGACATGATATGAAATAGCTGTTGAGAATTAGGGTCACATGATAATAAACTTGGTGTTAACACAATTGCTAAATTTTATGTTACAAAAGAAAAAGAAATTTCATATGTCACTGTAAGAGATAGGTATAAACCCCTGACTTTTTCAGTACTTGTTTCTGCTGGAAGCTCCCCATTCATCTGAATAACTGATCATCTAAATTTTCACTTGAAACACTTCAAAATTACTTTTCAGTGCTTGTATATTTAAAAGTCATGAACTCATATTTTATAAAATACACCTTCCCCCTCCTCCTGATACATAACAGGCCTCACTCTACTCTGTATTCAGATTAATCACAGACACACTCTAGAACTGTATTCAGTTATACCCTTAGTTGACTTTTAATGAGAAACTCTTTTACAATAAAGCTTCCAGATTGCCATAAATAGGGAAGATTGGACTCTCCTTAACCTTCTTTTTCTTAACAAGCTTCTCAGCCATTAGCTTAAAAAGTCTTGAATTTCATTCCCTTCTAAAAAGTAAGTTTCTCTCTATTGATCTTCAATTTCACCTCATAACTAAGAATTCATTATAATAGTATGCAAAAATCTCTGTAAATATGGGTTTTCTCAAGTATCTTCTGGTAGTTCTGAAAAGGAATGCTCAAATACTGATCAATATGGTCAAATATAAGTGTAAAGAGCTGTGTGTCAGTGGGACCATGGATGAAAGGTAGGCCAAGGGTTAGAAGATGTAAAGGGGAAAAAAAAAGAGTATGGTAAAATTTTTTGCATAAATGAATTAATTTTCAAGCTCAGATTTTTTTTTTTTTTTGCTTCTTCTTTGAGAAGTGTTTTAAAGGGCCATTTAATTTTAACAATATTGTTAAACTGACACTAGTAATAGATGGCATATTTTTCTTGCTTTGGATATGATCTTGTAATCCCCAAATAGGAAGAGGTATAAGAATTGAGATCAATGGAATTTTCTCCGACCTCTCACAAACTTCCAATTTATTGGCATTGAGAATGCTAAGACAGGCAATGAGGATGTTACAAAGAAATTTATAGTTGACTTTTTCTTTAGTGTACATTTTGGACAGATTTCAGAACAGCAACTCCCTGTCTAATTGCATTTCAGCAGTAAAGGAGAACATTTAGTCAAAAGTATGGATTTTTGCTCTATCAGTATTTCTTGTAGTTCCAACATTATTTAGAGAGGGTTCATAGAAGGGCCACAGAGACGATCAGAGGACTGGGAAGCCTGCCATATAAGGGAAGGCTGAAAGAACTGGGATTGTTCAGTCTTGAAAAAAGAAGGGGTAGGGGAGACCTTATTACCATGTTTCAGTATTTAAAAGGTGACTACAAAGAAGGTGGAGGCTCCCTTTTACAAGGAGTCACAGGCGAAAGACAGGAGTGATGAGTTCAAGAGACTCCCCTTGAGATTCAGATTAAACACAAGAGGAAAATTTTTGCCAATGAGAACAATCAGTCTTTGGACTAAACTTCTCCAGGGAAGAGGTGGATTCCCCAACTTTGGATGCTTTTGAGATTCACCTGAATGGGGTTCCAGGCATCTTGTCTAGACTGTGCCTTTTCCAAGAACGACTGGATCAGATGATCCGCAAGGTCCCCTTCCAACATGGTGTTCTAAGAGTCTATAATGTCATAAGTTAATAAATACAAAGAATATCATCCCACATTTTCAAGATACCAACACGTGTAAATTTCTCTAAGTTTCAACATTAAAAGCAATGTCGAGGAAGAATCATCCTTAAATTACTGGATTCAATTTAAAAAATATTCCTTTTTTTTTTCTCACAATGTCTTCTATTATTACTTTAGTGAAGTTCTAGTTATCTATTATGGACATTGTCTTTCCTGAAAGAAAAAGACACCTGCTGAGAAAATTACTCCAGCACTATAGTTAAAAGGAAAATCAGGAAACAAATTATTTAACAAAGGTATAATGATGAATACAATGGCATAAGTAGAACACAAAAGCTATAATTTACAAGCGAAATGCATACATCAAGCTGTAAAAAAAAGAGATGTTGTGTAATAATTAAAATTGTATGTGGTTACATTATTATATATTGCCACAATAACTATATAAACTTGATATTATTATAAAAACACTTAAAATAGTAATGTATATAAAAATTGTGTGCTACTTTAAGAAATTAGAACTGGAAAAAGCAACTAAATATCTGAATGATATCATGCCTAATCATAAAGCATAAACTGCTGTGAGAGCATAAGCTCAAAGCCCAAGAAGAAGAAAATCCTGAAGATGTATGAAGGCAGCAATTCCATCAAATGCAGAATTACCCTGTGCCTTTCACTATGAGTACTAACAGTTCTTAGCAGTAATTAGGTGGATGTTAACACACATATTAAAATTTGCAAAAGATTTAGTTTCAAGCTGGTCACAACTGAAAAAAATCCAGTAATGAAATAAAGCTATATGAAGACAGTTTTTACTCGGAAACCATATGCACTGGTTGTTCTGTGCCACACAAAATTTATAACTTCTACTTTACTGCTATTTATTTCATCTAGAAACTTCCTGTACTTAGCAAATGGATTTTGAACAGNTTTTTTTTTTTTTTTGCTTCTTCTTTGAGAAGTGTTTTAAAGGGCCATTTAATTTTAACAATATTGTTAAACTGACACTAGTAATAGATGGCATATTTTTCTTGCTTTGGATATGATCTTGTAATCCCCAAATAGGAAGAGGTATAAGAATTGAGATCAATGGAATTTTCTCCGACCTCTCACAAACTTCCAATTTATTGGCATTGAGAATGCTAAGACAGGCAATGAGGATGTTACAAAGAAATTTATAGTTGACTTTTTCTTTAGTGTACATTTTGGACAGATTTCAGAACAGCAACTCCCTGTCTAATTGCATTTCAGCAGTAAAGGAGAACATTTAGTCAAAAGTATGGATTTTTGCTCTATCAGTATTTCTTGTAGTTCCAACATTATTTAGAGAGGGTTCATAGAAGGGCCACAGAGACGATCAGAGGACTGGGAAGCCTGCCATATAAGGGAAGGCTGAAAGAACTGGGATTGTTCAGTCTTGAAAAAAGAAGGGGTAGGGGAGACCTTATTACCATGTTTCAGTATTTAAAAGGTGACTACAAAGAAGGTGGAGGCTCCCTTTTACAAGGAGTCACAGGCGAAAGACAGGAGTGATGAGTTCAAGAGACTCCCCTTGAGATTCAGATTAAACACAAGAGGAAAATTTTTGCCAATGAGAACAATCAGTCTTTGGACTAAACTTCTCCAGGGAAGAGGTGGATTCCCCAACTTTGGATGCTTTTGAGATTCACCTGAATGGGGTTCCAGGCATCTTGTCTAGACTGTGCCTTTTCCAAGAACGACTGGATCAGATGATCCGCAAGGTCCCCTTCCAACATGGTGTTCTAAGAGTCTATAATGTCATAAGTTAATAAATACAAAGAATATCATCCCACATTTTCAAGATACCAACACGTGTAAATTTCTCTAAGTTTCAACATTAAAAGCAATGTCGAGGAAGAATCATCCTTAAATTACTGGATTCAATTTAAAAAATATTCCTTTTTTTTTTCTCACAATGTCTTCTATTATTACTTTAGTGAAGTTCTAGTTATCTATTATGGACATTGTCTTTCCTGAAAGAAAAAGACACCTGCTGAGAAAATTACTCCAGCACTATAGTTAAAAGGAAAATCAGGAAACAAATTATTTAACAAAGGTATAATGATGAATACAATGGCATAAGTAGAACACAAAAGCTATAATTTACAAGCGAAATGCATACATCAAGCTGTAAAAAAAAGAGATGTTGTGTAATAATTAAAATTGTATGTGGTTACATTATTATATATTGCCACAATAACTATATAAACTTGATATTATTATAAAAACACTTAAAATAGTAATGTATATAAAAATTGTGTGCTACTTTAAGAAATTAGAACTGGAAAAAGCAACTAAATATCTGAATGATATCATGCCTAATCATAAAGCATAAACTGCTGTGAGAGCATAAGCTCAAAGCCCAAGAAGAAGAAAATCCTGAAGATGTATGAAGGCAGCAATTCCATCAAATGCAGAATTACCCTGTGCCTTTCACTATGAGTACTAACAGTTCTTAGCAGTAATTAGGTGGATGTTAACACACATATTAAAATTTGCAAAAGATTTAGTTTCAAGCTGGTCACAACTGAAAAAAATCCAGTAATGAAATAAAGCTATATGAAGACAGTTTTTACTCGGAAACCATATGCACTGGTTGTTCTGTGCCACACAAAATTTATAACTTCTACTTTACTGCTATTTATTTCATCTAGAAACTTCCTGTACTTAGCAAATGGATTTTGAACAGAAGCTCAATCTCTTGTAGGTTTTAAGTAATGGAATGAGGAAGTATTTGGAATGCATACATCTAAAATACTTCTCACTAATGTATACCTGATACTCTCTCTGTTTTTTAAGATGATCTGACTTTATTCAAGATTGTGTCACACTTATCAATGGTGACAATCATCCATTTACAAGTGATCTTTTGGGTAAATTCGGATCAAAAAGAGCATTCAATACCTTTCCTTTCTTGCCACTGTCTGCCAATAATTTTCTTTTCAATATGGAGTCAACCAACTTCTCCTCTGTGTAATCAATGGTATACATCAAAACTATTTGTACTCTTACTGCTTGCCAGCTGAGGAGATCTCATCTTGTCCTGTCATGTTTCTGGTTCTACGTAGACAAGGGATACTTCCCAAGCCCAATCTTAGTTACAAATTCTACTGTGCTATTTATTTCCTCTGTTTTGGGATACTAAAGAGTTAATCATTTAGCCATGACACTTCCTTTTCTTTCTAGTGGACTAATAGAGTATGCATCTTACAGAAAATATGGCTATCTATGGAGTTTTGATTGTAAAAGTATTCCTATATGAGAATTTAATTTAGCACTGGTAACACTGTATTGGTAGACTCCCTTGTGCTCAACAGGAAATCCTACTGAAATAACAGGATTAAACACAGTGACAGAGACAAAGAATACAAAGAGCTACTAAGAAGCTGATGAAAGACTGATAAAAAGACTGGCACTGTTGAAAATAATCCCTTTATTAATATGAACTTTTCTAATCTTCTAATGCTTGGGATAGAACATGCCAACATGAGGAACAAAAAAAAAGCAAGATCTTTTCTTAAGCTGAAAGAGTAACATTTCTGGAGCTAAAGGGTTGTCTATTCAAATCTAAAGGAAAAAAAAAACATATCTCAGAGTTGTAGTTTGACAACATAAACCCAACATGGCCAGTGAAGCTACACAGACCAGGAATGAGGCAAGTTGGTTTATTTATCATTTCCTGATAACCTGGTCAAGATGCAAACTGCCTCCTAAGTCATCCCGCTGTAAAGACTGAGTGGTATTATAACCAGGAGTAAGTTGGAAGTTTCCATGAGTCTGTTTCTAGGGTTTGAAAGAAATGTAAGCACAATACAAATAAGATGTGATTTATTCTGGTTTGGTCTATGAACTTACAAAGGTAGAGGGAAGTGGGGTTTGGACCAGAAGACTAAATAGAGGTCAGATAGCTATAACTGCTTTAAGCTAGGTTTGGGATATAGTCTATCCAGCTAGGTAAATGGAAAATTAATTTACTGGTAGAGCCATCCGCAAGCCTGGATGTTCCAGAGAGTTCTAGTTGCTATTTGAACAACAGGGACTACTGTTTTGTTTTTTTTTTATTCACAGTGCATACTCTGTTTTCCTGACTGCAGCTTATTATATTTTTTGAGATGAAAATGCTGTTTATGGTTACTGTTTGTTAAATGAATGATCTAATAGCCATACTGCTGCAGCAGGAGTAGTTAGCTTAATTAAGGTGCAGGCATACATTGCTAAATAGTCTGGAGAGGTAGACTGACTATCTTGTTAGGCACATAACTTTAAAAATAATCTGTTTAAAACAGCTTGTCAACAGCCTCTTAGGATTTGGCTTGCTATAATATTTTAAAATATAGTTTATGTTTATACAGCAATATAAAGATCCATTTATGTTAATCTGGTGCAAAAGGAAATGATTCTGATATCAAACATGCATGCACACTGTGATTTATCAATTATTTAAAGACTAACTGGAAAAGAATGTTAGCTCCTCAACTCCATAGGGGTTATGTCAGCCTAAGGACATATTTCTTCTTGTGAAACACTCTATTTATGATGTAAAAACAGGAAACCCTTTAAAATTAATATTGCTACAGTTACAAAATGAGAAAAACATTTAAATGGAACGCACATAGTATTTAAATATAAGTTTGAGGAGCCACCTGTGGGGTTTTTTTGCCTGGTACAGAACAAAATAATTGGTACAAATAATATATTCACTCTCTGTAACATCTCCATCACATAAAAATACATTGAGGTGAAAGCCCAAACACTGATGTAGTCATTGGTCACTTGAACTTAATCAAATAAATATAAAGCAAAGACCCTTCATATTTGTTTCATATTTGATTTGTTTCATATATGATTTGTTTCATATTTGCAGTTGTATTTCTATGACTCCTGTTGTAATAAAAAACTTCATGACTGTCTTTGCAGACAACTGGATTATCTCAAGAAAACTCATTTCAACACCTCAGAACACTCCATGGAAGTGATTAACAACATTAATACATGAAATGGGACCTGAAACAGTGGAACACATATCTGAATGTCAGATCTGTTTGTCTCTTTGGTAGAACCTTTCTTTCTGAATGGTCCTCATTAAAATGATATTCACAATTCTGTGGACACTTACCAATAAAATCCTTACTAAAGCTTTTGTGGATTAAACTTTACATTCTTTTTCTCTCTTCTAGAGAGAGTTTAGGTTATTCAGCCATTTTACTTCTACAATGTTTTGATTATCTCCGTCCTCCTCCATGAATGGGAACTCTCAGTTTATCTTTTTCATTATGCATATAAGAGAAGAGAAACATTTTTTCCTTTCTGAACAAAATAGTAGAGCAGAGCAATGGATGCTAGGAGTTCTTCTAAATCTACATAGCTGCTGCAGGTATTACGGTGAAGAAATATTAAAAATATATATAGAGAGAAATACTCAGTAAAACTTGTATTTTCCCTATAGTAACAATGCATAATAAGGCTATCATTTTCCCCAGGTACATCTGCAGCTGGGAAGGGAAAACAGCAGCCACAATGAATGGGAAAGCAAAGCGGAAAAGAAAAGCAACAAATATTTTGATTTATACCCTTTATTCAGCAATGATTGAGTCCATTGCTCATGCAGACCAAAACATTTTGCATCAATCTGACTCCTCCAAAGTTATTTTTTTCACACAAATTATGGCACAAGTTAAGAAGTCTCAGCACTCCAAAATGATGCAGAACACTTCCTATGAGGTGAGAGAATCTCAAGAAGCACGGATTTTGTTTTCGTCTCAAAACCTGAGAGACATTCTCATTGGTTTTTAAAACTTCTGGGAATTGCAAAGGAAGACAGAAGAAGGGAAAGGGGTAAAGAAGGCTTATCTGACTACAACATTCACAAATACAGAAAATCCCCAGCTGCTAAGTTAAAGACATCTACACAAAGCCTATTTTTGCTGATCTTTCTCTTTCCTGGAAAAATCGGCTGCAGAAATTTATGTGGACTTTCCTCATCCTGCTTCTATACCCATGCTATGTACCCAGCCTTTCAGTTGTGCTGAAACAACTGTTTGTGGGACTGCAGTGTTTATAAAATCAGAGAACTAAGTTGGGTTAAAAAAATCTGCAAGAATAAAAGCTACACCGTAGTATAGGGAGTGAAGTGTCCAATTTGGTCATGGTAGGTAATACCAGAGTACCCACCCAGGATATGGGAAATGCAGTACTCAGGCTGCAGGATACAAGTATTTATCTGCTGTACTTCAGCATTATTCCTGCTGGATGAATCCCGCCAGGCAGTATGGGAGAACCCCCATCTACTGCCAACAGCATTGGCAAGAATTTTACCTGTGGCTGTATGGACAGCACAGAGAACAGCTCTGGGAGGAGGAGCACATCCTCAGCCCTGTGCTGTCCCTGGAGATCTTTTGGCCAGCAGTGAGGCAGATGGCATCAGGCTGCAGGCTGAGTAGCACGGAGAGCTCCTGTCTCTCATGTCAGGGTGACTCTGCCAACCTGTAGGCTATTATGCTAAAGTACCCTCTTGCCATTTCCTATTAGAAGTGGGAAAGGTAAGTACTTAATTCAAGGAGATGGAATTACCCTCTGGAGATATCTGCATTCTTTATACAGTTAATGGGATAGAAGTAACTGCCTGTGTTGGGAGGATGGGTTCACTTCCTTCAAGTCTTGAAGACATTTTTTAATATCCCTCTATAGGGAGGTTGGGTGGAGAGGATCTTGCTTTTTAGGGACAAACAGCTACCATTTCTGTGATCTTACTTAGTTTAGCTAAAGTAGAAAGGAGTTATAAAAAGAGAAGTCTAGTTCCTTGGCAATCAGATACCAGAGAAGAACTGCTGAAACTCCTTTGACAATGTTAAATCGACTGAATTATGTGAGAAGCCCCAGTATGTTGACACTGCACAGGAAGTTTTTCATCCTTTTTATTACTTTACAAAATTGCTTTAGGAAATAAACACAGTGAAAACAATATTTTCTCCTAGGCAGGTAACAGATTTTTCCCTGGAGTAAACAGCCATAAACTTCTGTGTTTGTTCACCAACAGACTTATAAATATTTTTGGAATTCGGACATATACTATTTTACTCTGGTTTTTTATTAAGATTTGTCATCTGTAAAATCAGGAAACTAATGAAATATGCAAATATATCACATGTACATATTCAAATCTACCTCTGAACAATGTGATCTATTATTTGAATGGTCAATTGAATGGGCTGAAAGAACACTTTTTACTGTTTGTGTGGTTTGAATGCATCACACTGGAAGAGAACTAGAATATTTATCAGTAATTAGAAATATAAATAAGGTTTGCTGTCTGACTTTTAAAAAGTAGCCTTATAAATAAAATTGGAATTATCATGTTGATAAGCTAAATTGTGTATCTGCATTGACCTTATATCACCTTTCTGCTAAAAGTAAGCATAGGGATTAACACAACTCAAATTATTCTCCAGTTGCATTTTATGTTGTATTTTATGACACTGAACCATTAAGTAGTCACAGGTGAGATGGACAGGCATTCTTTAACTGCCTGGTTGCCTCCTTTCCAGCAGTATTTTATGATTTCTTCATTCTGTGTGTCTAAAAATTAGTGACTACCTTTCCTACCACAGGAGGTCTCATATAAAAGTAGAATTTAGGATCCTGATATGTACTCTCTACCACATAAAGTGCTCTCTTGACAAACTACCCAAACATAACTGGTAATTGGCTCATAAAAAAGTAAAATTTAGAATAAGAATTACATGATTACATGCATCAGATATAAAAATGGATATTCATTTTAATATTGATCAAATATATGTGATTAATAGCTTCTGAGACATTATTTCATATAGTAAATTATTGCAGGTTTTATTTCAGAAAGAGATGGAGCAACAAAAAGTTGTTTTACACAATTTTTATAGATTTAGGCTAAAAGCTGCATCAAGTGATTTCATTAATGCAGTAAAGAAAAATTTCCTTTGATTCACTGTACTACAGTTCCTAATTGGTATCATTAGGCAAATGCCTTTTTATAGCCTGCAAAACTGTTAAAAAATTTGTAAACAATTCGAAAAAAAAAGGAGAAAATCAGAAGCCTTCATACACTCATTATAAACAGTTCAAAAAGGTAATAATTCTCAAAGGAAAATAATAGTTTTTCAGCACAGTAAGTCAGAGAGTACCATGCACTGGGAAATGAGAATGAAACAAGGTGCTTCATTCTCAGTTTTTCAAGCCTGACTTCATGATCTCAATGATAGTCTGAAACAACTTTAGGATGTAATTACCTCATTCTCTGAAATAAACAAACTGGTGAGAAGAACTAACAAAACACCTTGCAAACACAATTTTGCTGCCCACACAGGTGATCAGCACAGCCATCATTTCAGACATTTCAGACTTTCCCCACAGGTGTCTGCCACTTAACTACCCCAGGTATTTTTAGGAGATAAAGAACTTGTCCCAGAGTCTCATAATACCTTTTGTTAGCAGGGAAATGGCAAGTCCCAAGTATTTGGGGCTCATTTCCTCTGTAGCTTAGTGATCATTTGTTGTTTTACCTGTTGGGGTTTATTTACCCTAAACTCTTTAACCTATGCTGGAATGGCTGCAATCCCTCTCTTCTACCCCACACCTCTGCCTCTTCCTCTGACTCCATTCTGTTCTGCAGGCAAATATAAGCTGTGCACAGCTTGATTGCACTTGGTCTCTATGGCACTTTATGAAGCAAGACAACCAAATGGAGAAAGTGCTTTCAACACATTAGGCTACTAATAATGTATACCCTGAGGTGTTTTATAGCTTTTTGAGTGCATTTAAATTTCTTTTCATTCTTTTTATCTTTTAATTCCCTGGTTGTGGAAGAAAGGCAAAATGTCTGATGTAGCCACCTTTAAAAAATATATTTTAAAGGTGATTAAGAGGAAATGGATGTCAAAACAAGATAACATTGCTTTATGAATAATTATATTTGTGTTTGTTGTGGGTTTTTTAAGATAGCAAAGATAAGGAATACAAAAAGAAAGGTTATGATTGCCTAGCCTCCCACTTCCCATTTGCTATTTTTTCAACAGCAGTTTGTGATTCAACAGCACTTTTAACACATTCTCACTGAAAATAAACCAATTGTGGAATAT
The DNA here is from genome assembly GCA_013398075.1 of Notiomystis cincta. NCBI lineage: Eukaryota > Metazoa > Chordata > Aves > Passeriformes > Notiomystidae > Notiomystis > Notiomystis cincta. The sequence goes on along the minus strand of VZRX01016595.1, from coordinate 35,388 downwards.
TGAACATTTTACTGCACAACAAAAACTAGGTTACAGTAGCTGGAAGTCTCCAGCTGCTACTGAAAGGGCAGCTTGGCATTTTGGCATGAAAGGGCAACTTATAATGAGTCCTCTCTTCTTCCATGTGTTACCTCTCTGCAAACGCCCAAATGGCTTGTCTGTATTCCCAGTTACACTCCTATTTCCTTTATTCTTGTAATCATTTTTTGCAACTTAAAATCAATCCAGAGGTGTTTGGCTCTGTTTTTTTCCCTCAAATGACAGTCTTCTTGTTACTTTTCACCAGGGTGGAATGTTGAGAGCAAGTGTGACAGTCCTCCAAAGTGTCTTGTAACTAAACAGACTCCAGGTTTTTTATAATGTATTAACTTAAGCCTTCAATAACAATAGAATGAGGGAAGATAAAGAGTCTCAGAGCTTCGTGTAAATTTGCAGAGAATAAAGAACATATCGAATATTGTTATTTTGCTTTAATTTAAATACTAGCACAAGGCTAAAATTTGATTTGACTCCACACAAAAATTAATGAATCACAATGCAGAGATTCTTTACTGAGTGAGAACATCATACATAAAGCTCCAGAAATATTCTCTCTGCAAGAATGTTGCTTTTTAAAATAGATTTACATTAAATAGGTAAATTTTAAAAGAAAGGCTTTTGATTGTATTGCCTCTAGGGACATTGCTTCTTCTCTTAAATTGTATTTTAGAGTTCCATATAATACTAATACAGACGTTAATACTTTTATCAGCTATTATTGACCACTGCAAAAGTTGTGTACTTGTATACAGCAAAACTGAAAAGATACTATTAAAAAGAGAATGAATAGATGTAACATTTTGGAGAAGCACAGAAAGAAAATTTAATTTATTTTGAAAACCTATCATGAGTACTTGAAGTCTACACTGTATATTCCAAAGTAAAACTGCAAGACTGCATGTCTTTATGATGAGTGCTGTCACAATAATCAGAATGTGTCATAACAAATGCTCCAACTATGAAGACAGAAGTTTCTTGTTACAAATTTCCCAGATAATTCTGGAATAAATATTCTTGCATGGTTTTCCTACTGGCCACATTGTCCTTTAGACTCAGGTGCATTACAGAAATGCAGATGAAACACACTGGAGAAACAGCAATACAGATTTGCAACACTTAAGTTTCTTTGTAGTACATTTAAGAGGATGTAAAATTATCCACAATTCTTTAAACAAGGTACAAATAGAAGTTTGTAAAATAAGAAATACCTCAAATTGCCAAAAAAAAAAGTAAATATCAGATAAGGCCATATGTAACACTTGATAAAAGTGACACAGAAACAAATGCGTTTTTAAGCGTGCAGTTGATAACAGCCTATATTAAAAAAAAAAAAAGTAAATATCAGATAAGGCCATATGTAACACTTGATAAAAGTGACACAGAAACAAATGCGTTTTTAAGCGTGCAGTTGATAACAGCCTATATTAAAAAAAAAAAAAGTAAAGAAAAATAGGAGTGGTTTATGTTATGGAATCCTGATGCTGCACTGACTACAGCTATTCATGTAGATCTACATGCCTTAAGAGAATCATATATGGAGAAAAATGGCAGCAGTATGTTACAAGTGTATCAAGTTCTGATTTTTACATTTTCCAAGGGAGAGCTCCATATCAGTACTGGAATGACTATCTGTATAATCTTCCCTTTGCAGGGTTGAGAACGGAATGCAGAAAATACCTCCAAGTGTCAAAACAATGTGACCACCTGAATGGCTAATACTGCTTAGAGAAGTGTTGAATGTATATTTACTTAATAATGCCCAATTTATCTGAGTATTTTTGTAGTGGGAAATGTGAATCATGTATGTAAAAATATTCTATTAGTAATACTTTACAGACTTCCTATAATTCTCTCTTGGTTTTGCCTTCATTTTTTAATGCTTTCAACTTCTAAATTACTGACAGTATTTGACTTTTGCACTACTACAGAATATAACATTATAAGAGGTTTGATACTAATGATGGGATTTTTGGATTTCCTTCAAACATGCATAGGTAAGTAACCTAAAAAAGAAAAATATTATTGTAATATACAGATCATAGGACATTTAAGAGCATATGATCCCTGAAAACTCCAAAATTACTAACATTAGAACATTCTGATGGTTTGCTATTGCATTGTAACTAAAAAACTAAAATGTAAAATCTGTTTATTTCATGTGAGTGACATTGATTTATTCATGTAATATTCCACAATATGTTCTTACTGGTGGTAGTATCCACCAGAATAAAAAAAGAAACGTGTTCCACTAATATCTTTCAATAACTTACTAACAGTGTAAGATTTTATTCTTCCTGTGATTGGAACAGATTGTATTAGTCTAATTAGGTTTTTTTCTCCTGCTTTGTACTCTTTGTCTCCTCTTCTACCTAATGACTTAAAGAATCCCTGTACCCAAACTTCAGCATTTAAAGATAAGGTATTATAATTTTCTTTTTTTCTAGTGGAAGTGAAACAAATATATTTTTTTTTCCTCTTAGCAGCAGTTTCTTTCACTAGGCACTACTTTTTAAGCATACCAAAAAATTTCAATTGAACTTTTAAACTTTGTTCAAAACAAAGGCTTAGGTTCTGGAAAACACAACCATTGTGCCAATACTCAGTTTGTTTTCATGCTATTGCTATGCTTCGACCGTCAACTATGTGTGCCTCATTAATTTCACAAATGGGTTACTTTACTCAGAAAAATGCAATCTAATGGGATAAAGTGAAACTACTGTGAACTAAATCTTGTAAGATCTTGTGGACCTTCTCAAAATAATCTTAAAACTTTTTGCCTCTTCCTGCTTAGAAACTTTATCTCAGCTGCCTGTCATTCCTGTCTGATGAAGTTCATGTTGTTTCTTTGCTGTCAAGTGCTGGCTTCAAGGTAAAAAGCATAAATGTGTAGCTGTTGCAGTGTCTTTCACAGAAATGATGGAAGAGGAAAGGGAAAAGAAATATTATTGCCCTCACTATAGAAAACTCTGCCACAGAGAAAGCAATGGGCAAGTGACAAGTACTGAGTTGGGAGGATAAATCCCCAAAGATTCTATGAAGCTATATCCTAGAAGTCACTAACTCAAATGTATTTTTTTATTATTTTGTTAAAAAGACCTAAAATGTCTCTCTTTCACTGTACTGAAGCCATTAAAACATTTGCCTTTAAGTTTCCTGATGACTGCAGCACATGAATTAGGGATGTATTGGCAACTGGTGGTTCTTTATAGAGCACATGAGTTTGGATTATTTTCTTAGACTCTTCCAGAGTATAATTTCTTTAAAAGCTACATGACCTATTGGATACCGACATCCTAAAATTCTTTAACAAAAGAGATGCTAAAGAATAGAAATCAGTGTCAATTACCACTGAAATTAACACAATTTAAAAGTTCATGGAAAGGCAAATAGTTCACAGCTGAACTGAACAACTAAATTGAAAATTCCTACTTGAAGCATTAGCAAGAAAAGAAGCAGCAGCTTGTTCCCTTTTTAAGTGGCTTTGGCCAGCCTTCCAAATTGGCAACAAAAAGATGTGGAACCTCATCGGTTCATAGAGAAATTAGAGTTCCCAAGCCCAGGTTCATTTTAACATATTCAGATTTCAGCACATGAACTTCAGTATCAGGATTGCTTAGAAGAAACTTCAGGTTTAATATACCCCTTCTGGGTTTTGAGGCTATTGATAAAACTGGTGAATTTTTAACACAGATGCAATTGGAGTGACTCAAGTTGGAGAGGAATCCATCTTTGGAAATGAATGATCTTTATATATCAATCACCTCATCAATTACAGTGCGGTATCAAGTCACTTCTAACAGTGCATTTATATAGCATGTATTTTGGTTCCATACCAGTATACAAGACCACACAAGTGTAATTTTAACGTATTTCATCTCATATGAGAGAGTTCGTCCTGAGACCTAAAGAAGTTTAACTTAGCAGTACCACTCTCAGTATCCTTAAAACACTGGAGGATGCCTGTACTAACCTCCTGAGGATGAGGAAAAAGAGTGTATACCTAAGGTCTGTCCTTAAAAGAAAATCTGAAATGAAGTATACTACATCAGTCAGCAAATGGATTTTTTTTTAATCTCTTCTTAATAGTTGGAATATAATTTTCTGTATCTCTGTATTAAAATTTTAGCTATCTTTTTGCACAATAAGATGGGTTCTAACTCATATTGTAAAACGATTGGTAGTCTAACCACTGCAGGAAAAATATGCTTGCAGACACCATCTTCCAGACTCTCTTCAGTTAGCAACACTACCTTTTAAAACTGGTGACGATGTCAAGGCATTTTGGTTTTGCTTGTACTCCTGCATTTCTGTTATCTTCTTGCTCTCTGGTAGATACTGACTATACTGCTGATCCTGCAAGTCAGTCACATCACGTTTGTGTCAGATGTGGACATATTAGGTCATGATAGAAGAGTTTTTGACATTATCCTTACAAAAATTTAATTGAATATGGGTTCGACAAAGTATTTTTGAGCCAGGGCTTGTTATTCACATTTTTGAGGTTTGAACCATTAGATTTTTTTTGCAGCTAGTCTGTGTGTGCAAAAGTAAAATAATTCAGATTTTCTGAGTGAGACTAAGGTTTTTTTGTTTTGTTTTGTTTTGCTTTGTTTTGTTTTGTCTGTTTGGTTTTTTTTTGTCAAAAATATCCAGGCATTTCTTTGGGAGATTTATTCAGAGAAACTCACTTTGGCCCCTCAAAGACACCAATGACAGGATATCAGGAGATATATATATATATATATATCTATATATATCTCCTTAGGTATCAAGTATGAACTCATTACCCTAGGGTCCCTTACCAGTCAAAGGAAAGACAGACATGTCCTGAGGGAATTGATTTCATTATAAAATGGACATCAACAGTAAATAATAAGATTCACTCTGGGGTTTCTGCTTTAAGACATCTAAAGCTAGGCAAGAGAAATCCCAGCAAAATCTACTGAGCCCAAATTTGATACAAGGGTAAAAGAAATGTTTTCTTTTATAACAACAATCTAGTTGTTATAGTCCTCTCTTCTGCTTTCTTTTACTTCCTTCTTTTTCAAAAGGTAGATAGATGTGAGAAGCAGCACATAAGTTAATATTTCTGTAAGCTGCATGATATTTAAATGAAACTAATTATTTTCTGTAACCTCTAGATAGGAATGAGAGGTTAATTGAAACGAAAAATCAGTAAAATTATCCAAAGAATTAAACAAATTCTTTAACACTTTTTTTTCTTCGGCACTGGGTGACACAGTAAGGGAGAATGACTGTGAGTAAATGCCTCTCTCAGAGGAAAAATGCTAACATCAACAGTATGTGCATGTCAATAACCATCTTGTAAAGAAAGAAAACACAGGGACCTCTGATCACATCTAATCATTCTTCTGTGCAACAGTTTGGGTTTTGCCCCCCCGTGTTCCTAGTGTTTCTTGTATTCACTTACTACATATGCTGTCAAATAACTAATTCTTTCTGGCAACTGACAATTTAAAAGAAAAGTATATTACAGGAAAGAGAGTGTCATTGTTTTCCATAAATTTATAAGAGCTATGACAAATAGGACAGTTCTAAAAATAGACTCATGGATAATTATCGTAAGCCCTAACTCTCACATCTACTTTACAGGATGTCTCTGGGATAAAGTAATTACAAAGAATGGCATAATAGCTGCATAATTTAGGCTATTTACCTCTTATAAAATATTAGATAAATTCTTTCTGTGTTTTATGGAAACTAGTGTAGAATTATAAACTGTACTCAGAAAAAGAATTCATGTAATAACATTGCATTGCCAAAATTCAAATTATGTTAAGTAATCATAATTATAGTCTCATCAGAGCTGAAGTGTTTCAAAACACCTATAAAATGTAGGTGCCTCTGTCTATTGTTACAAGCAAACAAATCGACTGATTTAAGCAGCAAGAACCATTAGTAGACTGAAGATGGCAAGAGAAAAAAACTCAGAAGCCTCAATTATCAGAATGCCTAGTGAGACAAGAAAGGTTCTACATAGCAACAGCACTTTGAGGATGAATAAATAGCCATAAAGTTCGCTGGTACTGCATGGAAGCTTGCAGATGGCAGATGAATTCATGTCTGTCATGTTTTTATAATACAATGACTTTTACATATTGCTGCCAGATGGAACACAGTTTTCCATCTTGATTATAAATCTCAAAAAAACCAACTTCCTTCAATGTGTTCCCTATATTTGAAACAAAAGCAAATTTAGAGACAGATTTGGGAAGCTAAAGCAGATTTAAGGAAATCTGAGAGGATATAAATTAAATCCTCAAGGGCTTCCTTGTTATAACTCAGTTCAAAATAATGGAGTTCCCCATGTGTTCTCTATTTTTGAGGAAAACCGGGGAAGGTTTTCTACAGACAGATTTCTACAGGGAGAAATACATGTTCATTTTGAAATGTAAATACATCCCAGGCAGGTCCAGAAGACCTCTCAATTGAAATATTGGAATATTGAAATAGAAATATTAAATTTCCAAACGGAATATTTAGAAAAACTTTTACACAACATTTATTCCTGCTCCAATAAAAAGTGGTATCTATCCCATAAGCTCAGATCATAGGAGTGCAGTGCATGAAACAGATGCATTTAGTCATTGCTGATAACCAATATCTGTATCTACACCACAGAAGCCTTTCCCATCGTGTTCAACTATACCTAGACAGACCTAAAATCTAATTCAGAGCTGGTTATATAAGTTTCTGTAGAGATGTGCTTTCTCAAGCTATGAAGAAAGTAGAGAATTTTTGTATTTTATATGTGTTCATGCATCACACCTGGCTTCCTCCTGTGTGCCTGGCCTTTGCTTCTAATCCTAATTGCTATTGCTAAGAAGTGAATAACTCTGATAGCGATGAAGTGAATTATATGACTGTAGGGAAGAATATTTTCCCATTCAATGATTTCTCACAGAGTCTGATTTGATGGCAAACTTGAGTTGACTTCTCTCAGACAGCCTCAAGCATTGTTTATATGCAGATAATTCTGTGTGTGAACCCATTAGGCTTTTATGACAGTTATAATCAAATATGATTGGGAAACCTTCTGGCTTACTTGGATCCATACTTACATTGTGCTTTGTGAGGTTGGAAATGTTACTTGCTATTGCTTGTAGCCAGTCAATACAGTCTTCAGCAGAGAGACACTGAATTATTCCACTGCAAACCCCATCCACAGCAATTACTTGGAACGCATTTTGCCTGTAGACATATCATAACAGATCAGGTCAGAAGAAAACTTTATCTGTTCCAGCATATCATCTTAACAATACATGTAGAAATGCTTTTCTTTCAACTACAATGAAGGTCAGCCACTGAACACCGATAAAATGCAGGTTTTTCTGGTTTATAAATACCTGACTTATTAAAACAATCATGCTAAAAGGTCAATTCAGACAATACTAAGCTTCCATAAGGTTATTAAAATACGCCATAAAACAGCTCCACAGAACCTTGACCATCAGGCTGTACAGCCTCAGAAGCTGAAAAAGTGAAAGAGCTGATGCATATCTAAGACTTAATACTTTAATACAGCAGGTTACAGAGGAGGAAAGTGTGCATTGGAAACCACAGGCAATAATTTGGGAAATTTAGTGAATACCAGTATCTTTTTCTCAACACCTATTTTTTATTTTTATAATACAGTGTCTAAACACAGCTGGATTACTGTGTGGATGCCCCTTGTTGGCTTCTCATGCTTATATAATATTGTTTCTCTTCTAAACTACTGATTGAAAAGTTGAAGAACTCAAAAGCGATCAGGTAGCACTAATGAGTTTTCCAATTGCATTTCTGAATATAGGATCATTACCAAAATACTCTCCTACCTCTGCATCTACCCCAGCACCAATCTGGGCACATATACAAAAATCTATCATGCATTATAGACTGATTTCTACTTCCAGGCACTGAGCAATTATAGAACAAGAGAAAATTTTCAGATGCTAAAGCAGTAATACATCTAATTTCTTCAGCAAATCGCCTTATTTGCTAAAAGTCCTTGTAATGCTTAGAGGTTTCTGTCTTCAAAACATAAAAAACCTCAATAATAATCCATATCCCAGAGTAGGAGATTACTGAACATATAGAGAATACCAAGTTACACTGCTGACATTCTGTTACAAACCCAACTGTTAATGATCAATTCATAGTTAAAGATTAAGTACATAATTCAGATTCTTTGAGAAAGGCTCAAGCAAAGTGCTTGTTATCTTCAGGGTAAAACTGAGTGTCAATAATGACAGTTTCTGACATTTGAAGACAGATACAAATTTTGAAAAGCTGTTTGTTTTGTGTTTTGTTACCTCTTAAAATTTTGTTCTAGTTGTATAGAATGCAAGGCTTGTATCTATCTTCCCTCCATCCATGTCGAGAACAAACTGTTTCTTCAGTCAGGAGAAGCAATAAAAATGAACTAGAGCCATGCCTTTTCTTTGAGTGTTCTAGCATGAGAACCAGCTTTTGCAGGATACTGAGACTTACATTAACACAATCTTGCAGGGTTCTGTGGTTTATTTAAATACAGTAGTTTAGTTGTCTTTCACAGGGGTAGTGATTTTTCTTTAAATTCTCTAAAATACCAACTAAGATAGACTTCTTTCAGAGATTCATTTTCACAAAAATTCTGGTAAAGTTTTGAGGAAGATCTATTTAACAAATCTTCAGGCTAGTATTTATTTATTCTATACTTTAGATAGCTATAAATATAAATACCAAATTTTTCCAGAATAAATTTCTAAATCCTTACATGAAGACCATAGCATGGGCTCAAAATTGTTGATTATCTCTTTTAAGAAAAATAGCACTACTTTCAGGACTTGCCTTGTTTCTACACAGTCTATCATAAATCAAAGCAGGGATTCAAGAAATCTATTAATGTGTAACATTAACACAAGTACAAACCCCCCAGTATGTTCCAGATTCAATGCTCATGCACAAATTTCCTTTACACTACAAAGACAGTGAATCTGGTGCATTTGGGGCATCAGAGTGTTCCTACTGCTCCCAGGAATTTGATTTGTGCAGGTACAAAATCATTCATCCATAATGTTATTACCCAAGTATCAATAAACACAGATAGTGTGATACATGGTTACCTAATAAAATTACTCGTGAATGTGTCTTGGCAGCAGATAGCCTTAGATTATTTTAATAGGATTTTCTTGAATGAGTCTACCAGACCAAGTCCACAATACCATGCAAACCTGAAAACATAATGTATTAAATACATGTTTTGTACTAAATGGAACAAATAGTTGAGATTGCATAAACACTTATTTGACTACTCATTTCAGGTTCTGGGCCTTCTGGAACACAAAAGTTGTATTTGAAATTATTAAACTTTGCAAGATTAACCTGAATGTCTTCTAGAATTCTGTATGATACCCTCCAGAATATATGGGTCTTAAGCATTCCACTGGAAAAGCTAGAACATGGCTATGAGGTTTAATATTGTATGTGACAACAATGTATTTCCATATCAAACTCTGAAATATAAAAAATTATTAAGCTTCACATAGTGAAAACAGCATTCTAAATACTAACTATGGAAAATGTAATGAATTAGCTTTCATGTTGCTTCCTTATACAATTTTTAATATCCTTTCTTTTATGTCGATGTTTCTAGCAGTCTCTTATAAAAAGTATTTACCTTTCTCTCATAACAAATTCTGAGAGGGCGTAACATTTAAAAATGTTTACAGTAATTTAAAACAGGCTTATAAGCTGTCTTGCTAGCATCATAAAATGTTGGTTCTATGCTTTAAGAAAATCCCACTTCCTCTCTCATACGCAACCTGCAATTTTGGTTTTTTTTAAGACTCTTCCTCATATTAGAAAGAATAGAAGGACACAAGGAAAAAAAATTTCAGAGTAATTATTCAAGGTTTGGGTATGAGTTCAGGTATTTTGTTTTGTATTTATATACTTTTATATTTATTTTCTAGAAATTCAAATCTCAGGAATATCATTACTACCTAAGACACTTTCTTTGTTATGCACAAGTTCTGTAATATGAATTTTAAGCTTGTTTTTTATTGATGCAGAAGACTGAATTTTAAAACCCTAGATCTATGAACAGCTGAATACGTGTTAATTTTCCATGTGAGTAGTTCTATTCAATTAAATACCTTATCTGAAGTATACAGCAGAATAGATCTCAGATTTGACTGTTATGATTTTGAGCTCTTTATGCTTCATTGTTAAATATGGAGCTGAAGGCTTTCACAGAATTTAACAGAACACCTCCTGCCTCTCTGGTCACTTTACCCTGCTCCAGTTCAGTTCATCCCATAAGCCTTTGTAACCTTTGGTTCACACCTTGCCTCCCTGGGCCAGGCATTGCTGCTCAACAGACCGAGGTTCATGCAACCAGGTAAATATGATCCTGCTATTACTGGTCAAAAGCCACAGGCTGGCTTTAGCTCCACAATGATCAACAACAACTACTGCCTAACCTGCATTAATTTCAGCTCTGAGAATGGGAGAAATGGCTGGCAGACCTAGGCAGTGTAATTCTAAGAAACAACAGCCCTAAGAACCAACTGAGGTGGTGGATAGCTTCTGTGCAACTTTCAAATGTTCACTGAGTACCAATAAGAAACAATAAAATTAACTCCACAAAAATCCCAAACAGACTGAAGAAGACTTCTCCAGTTTCTAGGGTTTCATAAATTCACTCCTAGGTGATTAATTAGAAGTTATGGAGTAACATGTTTTGTACCTGTACACAGCTTTCCTCCAGTTAATGCCTTTACATAGTAGAGAAGTATTTCAGCATGAGAACTTCATTCTTATATATACAGATGATAAACGAATCCATACAATATGTAGATGCTTAAAACTTTTATCAGGTATGATTTTATACACTTGCCTTGTTGGACTTGGCAGCTACTTCCATTTCTATTTCATTTCTTTACAAACAGTAATCATTACAGAATATTTTTGTCTTCCTTCCTAATTTCTTCTGATTTATTAGGATAATATTAAAATAAACGGTGTCAAGTTCTATGTCTGTATTGGGTCTTTCTGAGATGAATTTAATTTTCCCCACAGCAACCCTCATAGTATTGTGCTTTGTATTGGTAGCTAGAAAGATATTGATTATACAACAGTGTTTTGGCTACCACTAAGCAGTGTTGGCACAGCATCAGAGCTGTCGCTCCAACATTCCCTCCTCACCAATAGGCTGGGGACACAAAATCTTGGGAGGGGAAATAGCCAGGACAGCTGACCCAAACTGATCAAAGGGATATTCTATACCATATGACATCTGCTCAGCAACGAAAGCTAGGACAAAGGAAGAGGAGGGAGGGCATTAATTAATTATGACACTTCTCTTCCAGTGCAGCTACTATGTGTACCAAAGCCCTAGTTCCCATGATGTGACTGAACATTATCTGCTGATGGGAAGTAGAGAATAAATATTTTGGTGTTTTTTGCTTCCATGTGTGGCCTTGCTTTTGCTTTATTTAACTGCCTTTATCTCGACTCACCAGATTATTTCTATTTTAGTTTCTTCCCCTTCCTCCTTTTGAGGAGGGGAGTGAAAGAAGCTTGGTTGACTTGGCATCCAGTCATGGTCAATCCACCATAATGATGCAATAAAATTAAACCTATGAGCTTTGGACAGCTATCCTAGTGATTGTGACAAATTGGCAAGGTAATTAAATGTTAACATATGCAAAGTAAAGCATGGGAAAAAATAACCTTAGCCATACAGAAAAAAAACCCCTCCAAACAAACAAACAAAAAAACCCACAAAACAAAACCAAAAAAATACAAAACAAAAAAAAACCCAAAAACCCAAAACTAAACAAACAAACAAAAAAAAAAAAACCAGAAACAAAACCAAAAAAACCCAACCAACCAAACAAAAAACCATAACAAACAAACAAAAAATTCCCTACTGTAGCAATAAACATGAAGCAAAGGCGTACAAGAACTGGGAGATGCTTATTCAGCTCATGCTCTTGCTCATGGTCCTCACCTGAGTATGGCTGCAGCTTCTCCTGTGCCTGGACATATATCACACTGATTTGGACCTCTAGGCTGACTTCCCAGTCTAAACTGAGCCTCACCTTACCATGATGGACTCCTCTGAAGACTGTCTCTAAACCTTTTCTGTTCCTCCATGGGGAACAACAGGATAGGATCTTTGCATGGACAGTGCCTTATCCAGCCTCACTGCCACCCTCTCTCTTGGCTTATCTTCCCCACGGGGCAGCCAGCCCTTGCTGCTCTCAAACAAGATTATTTCACCCAATGCAGTTATCAGATGACATATTTAGCACAAACAGCAGGAAATATGTTTTAAAAACATAATCATATTGCAGAGCTCAATGCCATAATGCATTTCAAAAAACAAAGACATAAAACCAAGCAACTTTTAAAGAAGCTTTCAAGGACATAAGCATTAGCAGCTATTAAATATGATGATGCATGTTTCATCTCAAACTACAAAAGGTGCTGAGCACTAGATGCAAGTAGAAAGATCACCCATCATCTCCCCACATACCTGGTCTCAGCTGATGTCAGAGGAGACTATGAGCCAAGGCAGACCTAGACAGACTTTTATGAAAGTTCCTATGTTTCATGTCTCTGGCAGCTGCTGTGGAACTAATAATGCAATTTCTCCAAAAAGGCAACTCCCTAGGGCATGCATCTGTCAACCAAATAGTCAAGTTTCAACCTTCAGAACTTCTTTACCTGCACAAATCTGATCCTGGAAGGTACTGGGAAAATCGTGAGTGAAGAAGTGGAATTAATCGAAGATCACACCACCTTTTCTCCCACCTAAGTCCTGGGGATGCTGGCCATGAGGAACATGATAATGTATCCTGAAAAACATTAAAATGTCCTTCTCAGTTTTGAACTTCATTGTAAGTACTCAGGACATTTGGAAATAATGAGATAGACTTCAAAGACTTTATATTTAATTTGGCAGTGTTCCATTTTCCCCAAATCACTTGTCATCAGTTTTAGTGAGCATTGGAAAGATTCTGAATAGGATCTCTAAATAATTCACAATACAACTATAACTCAGTTGTTTCCTGTGGCTCTGTATACATTACATAATCTTCTCTAATGATACCTCAAAACCTGGTAATTGGGAATGGAATCTAATATGTGATGAAAATCATCAAAATTGTCAAAACTACTTGCTTATGATGATTATTTTAATTTTACCTACTTCCAGAAGAATTGCTTATATGGAAACTGAGCTTTATCACGTTTATGATCATATCTACAAAGAACGAGTATTTAAATATCTAGAGTATAATTTGACCAGTATTTTTAAAGAATATAGATTTGCATGAGAAATACTTATAAAAAGCTAAAATATCAACATCTGTTTCTAAAAATACACCTCTTTCTTTCTTTATAAAATTCATTATAAAATAGTGGTAATGATGATGTTATTTTTCTGATTCTTCAAAGTGCCTTCTCATAGCAACAAAGGATGAGGAAAAGGCTGAGGTATTTAATGCTTTCTTTATCACTGTCTTTAATAGTAAGACCAGTTATTCACCTGGTAGAAAATCTCTGAGCTGGGAGACAAGGATAGGGAGCAGAGTGAAGCCACCATAATCCAAGGGGAAATGGGCAGTGATCTGCTGAAGCAGTTAGGCACACACAGGTCTATGGGGCCAGACGGGATCCACCAAAGGACAGTGAGGGAGCTGGCACAGGTGCTCAGCAAGTCACCTTCCATCCTTTACCAGCAGTCCTGGCTAACCAGAGAGGTCTCAGTTGACAGGAAGTTGGCAAATATGACGCCCATCTATAAGACAGGCTAGAAGGAGGACCTGGGGAACTACAGACTGTCAGCCTGACCTGCAGCAGGTCATGGATCTTGATCATGTTGAGTGCCATCCCACATCATGTACAGGACAACAGCTTTATGTAAGGCATGTCCTGCCTGACCAGCCTGATCTCCATTTGTGACCAGGTGACCATTTATGACCAACCTGGTGGACGAGGGAAAGGCTGTGGATGTTACCAACCCGGACTTTAGTAAAGCCTTTGGCACAGCATTTTCCTGGAGAAACTGGCTGCTCATGGCTTCAATGGGTGCAGAGTTCACTGGGCAACAACCTGGCTAGATGGTGGTGGTGAATGGAAATACCCCCAGATGGTGGACAGTCATGACTGGTGTTGTCTAGGGCTCAGTGTTTGGGCCAGCACTGTTTACTATTTAATATCAATAATCTGGAAGAGGGGACAAAGTGCACCCTGAGTTCATAGCTGATACCAAGTTGAGTAGGAGTGTTGATCTGCTGGAGGGTAGGGAAGCTCTGCAGAGGAATTTGGACAGGCTGAATCAATGGATTGAGGCCAATCACATGAGATTCACAAGACACAGTGCCAGGTCCTACACTTGGGTCACAACAACCCCAGGCAGCACTACAGGCTAGGGGCAGAGTGGCTGGAAAGTGCCCATTGGAAAAGGACATGGGGTATTGGTCAACAGCAGCTGAACATGAGCCAGTGTGTGCCCAGGTGGCCAATGACATCTTGGCCTGTATCAGCAATAGTGTGGCCAGCAGGACCAGGGCAGTGACTGTCCTCCTGTATTTGGCGCTGGTGAGGCCTCACCTCGAGTGCTGTGTTCAGTTTTGTGCCATCTGCTCCAAGAAGGACCTTGAGGTGCTAGGGCATGTCCAGAAAAGGGCAACAAGGTTGCAAAACGGTCTGGAGCAAAAGTCCTGTGAGGAGCAGCTAAGGGAGCTGAGGTTGTTTAGCCTAGAGAAAGGAAGGCTCAGGGAAGACCTTATCGCTCTCCATAACCACCTGAAAGGAGGGTGTAGCCAGGTGGAGTTGGCCTCTTCTTCCAAATGATAGTATATCAATACATCAGTAGAATTAAACCTGCTGATTTACATTGTTTTTAATCTCAAATTTCATATATTTTGTTACTGGTATCTTCTGTAATATCAATATTAATTAAGTACACCTATTTCTCTAGAGTGTGCATTTTGTGTAAGATCTATGGGATTATAAAGCTTTACCAATTTGAACTTTACTTTTACATGTATGTTCATATATCTTTTATGCATATGAAACAAAATATCACAATAAATATGTTAGCTGAGCAGCAGGGTTTTCATAGGTAGTTCACATATCTAAAACATTGAAACTCTGGTGAAACATTCCATAGATTAAAAAATAAATAAATAAATGATTGTGTAGGAAGACTACACTAGGTTTCTATTTTGAACTTTTATGTTGAATTTTTAATACTTTCTCTCTGCTTTTAGTAACCTTTATTCACCTGTGATTAAATTCGGGTAAAAGACTAAATGCAGTAAAAGTTCAGATACAAACTGTAGGCCTAGATATGGCTGCAAGAAAAATGTTTACCCTACCTTTAGATTGCATAACTCTTTGAACTGCTGACAGAAGACCAAAACCAATTTTGTTTACTCCAAGTTCTGAGTCAAAAGTCTCCTTCATGTGAATTAACAAGACTATAAATTAAGCTGTAAGTCACAGAATCATGGAATGTCTGAATTGGAAGGGACTCACAAAGATCATCGAATCCAACTCTTGGCCCCTCACAGGACATCCCCAACAACTTCACAATGTTCTTGAGAGTTTTTTCAAACTCTTCTTTCACTCTGTCAGGCTGATGCTGTGACCACTTCCCTGGGAAGCCTGTTCCAGTACTCAACCAACATCTAAGTGAAAAACCTTTTTCTAATATCCAACCTAAACCTCACAGACACAACTTCAGGCCATTCCCTTGGGTCCTTGCACTGGTCACCACAGAGAAGAGATCAATATCTGTCCCTCTTTTTCCTCTCACAAGGAAGTTCTAGGTTGCAATGTCTCCCCTCAGTCTCCTCTTCTCAAGGCTAAACAGACCAAGTGACCTCAGCCTCTCCTCATACAGCTTCTCCTAGAGATCCTTCACCATCTTTGTTGACCTCCTTTGGAACTCTTTAACAGCTTTGTATCTATTTTATATTGTGGTGCCCAAAGCTGCCCCCATCACTCGAGGTGAGGCCGCCTCAGTGCAGAGCAGAGCAGGACCATCCCCTCCCTTGCCCAGCTGGTGATGCTGTGCCTGTTGCCCCCTAAGACAGGGTTGGCCCTCCTGGCTGCCAGGGCACTGCTGGCTCATGTTCAACTTCCCACCAAACATGACCCCCTAGATCTTTTTGACACCTGTAGAAAAAGATTTCTCAAATGAAAGCATGTTTTTAATCATAAAAGCAAAATTAGAATTGTAGTGGCTACCAGAATAAATCACCTTAGGATCTACTGCCATAGCTTTTTTACATACATACATCCCTACCTATATAGACTCCTGAGACATGTCTGCTTCTGTTGTACTGCACAAGTTACGTATATTTTTACTGTTATTTGATATCAATTTTATTGGTGTTATCTATTTATAAATTCCAGTTCCTAAAATGTGTATAATTCCAAAGAGTTTTCTGATTATAGTCATGTTTAAATCTGTGATATTGATATTTAAATGTGTGGGCTGCTATTTAAAACTTTTAATAGAAAAATATGAACGTACAATAAAACAAGATAGAAATTAGAAAGGGCTGTTCAGTATGGCTTACATTTCAGGGTTTTAAATATTTTTTTTAATAATTATTAAACTGCTTTATTTATTCTGTGCTTTTTCTATTTTATTCTATCATAAAGTCAAATAGCAAAAAAAACTTTAGAACTATATAAACTAAAGGAAATTTTGCATTTTCTGGCTAAGAAAGAATTTTTAAGTCCCTTGTTGCATGCCAAAGGCATCTTTTAGTAAATATCTGATCTGTACCATTTTATCCCAGAGACACTCTGCTCCATAATGTCATCCCACTTCAGGTAAGATTTTAAGTACACATTGCCAGAAGTAAAACACTCTCACCTTGAAAATAGGCAAAAACATGCACCTAATCATCTTTTGCCAAAAGCTGTAGATAATGCATACAATATAAGTAATGGAAAAAATATTCTCAAAAGATTTTCTTCCTTTTTTATAAGTAGATATATTTTAATTTTAAGAATTTTAATTCCTATAAAAAAAAATGAAAAAAAAATTTGCAAAATCCCTGCTGCCCAAGTAAACAGTAATCACATGTATTAAGGCACAATCTCAGCTGTAATAATTTCTCACAGTTTAATTCCCAGCCATAATTTCTGGGTACTCTTTTTTCCCTCTACAGAACCGTCTGTCTTCAGAGTTAGCTACAGCTCCTCCCTGTTAATGTCTTTTATTTGTACTTCCACTTAGCTATTATAGTATAATTATTCGTCTGTTTAACTCCATCAAGGAGATTGAAGCTCTTACCGTGTTGTTGGGGTGGTAGTTGAGATGCAAACCACTGTCACACAGGGGAGAGGATGTGCCACTGCTTTGGTCACTGGGGGCACCTAATACAAATACAAATTCACAAAAAAATTTTTTGTTAATCTATGATGACATAACTCAAATTTGTATATGTATGTATGCATTCTCTCCACACCCAAATAACTTCTATCATATATAATATTCATTTAGTTTTTCCATTCAGCCAGTATTTGTCTTGTGGCTTGAGTGGAATGCCTTTGTAAGCTAAATGGAGGCTCAAGAAAACCCTCCTCGGTGCTTTGATTAAAAGGAGTTAATGTCTGCGTGGTAAGAAAAAAAACCCATAACGTTTCTTTTGAATTTGACAATAAAAGGGAAGTGTGTACCTTTTCTGTTGGTTTTTACTTGGAGGAACTTTTCAGATAACCCTTTTGTTACTCTCAGTGGAGTTTATAGTTCTAAATGTTCTTGTAATGGTTTAGGAAATTACTATGCTATTCCTCCAAAATGACATGATAGGTTCCATGCAAATGCACATTCCTGTGCATCACTCAGGCTACTCTGTGGTACCACAGCCTTTCATAAAAGGGACAAAGGTACTGGGACATATTTTTATTTCAGAATACAGTGTTGTGATTTTTATTTCAGAATACAGTGTTGTGATTTTTTTTTCCTGTTTCACTTAAATTTAACACATAGGCAAAAGAAAAAGACAAAATTCCATCAAATGTTTGTGTAAAATGCTATTTCATGATTTAGTTTATTTAATTCCTACTAACTTAAAATCAAAGGCTAGAAGTATTGAAATCAAATATTTATTGTTTTGTTGTTTAAAACTTGAGTAATTTACTTCACTCTCTTAGGGAGCAAAAAGCAAGAGGAAAGCAGAAGTGGGAAAAGGCACAGGCTGATACATAAATATGCTTACATATGCTGCAATTGTCTATAATTATGCATCCACACTTACAATTTAATATAATTAAATGAAGACAGCTGTCTCCCTATGACTCTCATGGGGCTAGTTGACTAAAACTCAGTTTGGACTAAAACAAAATACTTATCATTCCAGAGTAATTTATTAGGTAGACAGACATCTCCACCAAAGCCTCTGAATTTTAAACAGAAGTTAAGTCCTCTAAATATACACACACAATCTCATTTTCGTATTTACAAGAAAAATCTCCCTGAGACTAAAATACTAGCTAATGCTGCCTGAAAAACTGATTTTAAATACTCTGCACCAAGATGTGAGCTATTGCAAACTAATTTAATTCTACTGTTTTACCTGCAACTTTACTGATTCACACCAGCCAAATGCCTGGTTATCTGATTTTCAACAAAAGATAGCAATTCTTCTCTCGAGGTCAATGTTAACACAAGCCCTGGCAATAGGAGCAACTCATATCCAGGCAGTAACGCTGATTGTAAAAGCTGCTGTCAATCACCATCAATGCACAGTAGTTTCGGAAGCTGCAAGTTTTCATGGGTATTGAATTGAGGGTTCTTTTAGCCAAGTAATAAAGGCTTACATGCACAATCTTCATTCAGTGGCAGTTTGAGAAAAGCAGGTGCTCTTTTCAGAAAGGACACAGTTAAGGTCACTTCTTCCCCTGCGTTGCGAAGCACCTGTACCTGGAAAAGAAATATAGACAGACACCTTGAAATAAATTTAGGACCAAAATGCATTAGCAAACATAAGCAACACCACACAGCTTTCACATACCAGGATACAACTGCTTAGCAGTTTATTGCAATTACATTTGTTTGAGAAGATGTAAAGCTTGCTGTATGCTTGTCTGTTGTGTTGTTGCCACACATAATGGGGTGAGAGGGGCATTTTCCTCCTATATTAGTACTGGGTTTGACTTGTGATGTTGGAGAACTTGTTCCTTGAAACTATTCAGCAATGTAACTCCTTCTTTCAGGTCTGGAATCATCCCCCCTAGCACGTATGTATTTAAAAAAAATAAATATTTATTTTCCCTATGCAAAGTTTTCTTATAAATCCTCAACCAAAACAACAGCAGTAGTTTCCACAGCTGTGCCATAATCCTATGAGCAAGTCTTTCCAACACACAGAGCTAAATTTAGCTGAAGCGCTCCAGCATGGATGAGAGACCTAATCTTCATCACAGACTCAGAGAAAAGAACCTATTTTAAGCCTTAAATCTTAGATAAGCACAAGCTTAGGTTTTGCCAAAGGGCAGCTTGCATTTTGGACATAGAATTAGCAAAGTACCTATCCAGCTGTGAAAACTTTTAGCCTTCCTGTACTCTCCCATAGTTACCCCTTTGGCTTTTGTTCCTCTTTAGCTTTCGTGTGGTACAGCTGTAGACACCCCAAACATACAGCAGAGTGAAGGAACTCCAGGCACCTCCCAAGAGTAGCAGAAAGGAGGCACAAAAGCAGCTAAGCAAAATACTGTATTAAATAGCAGAAGAAGAGTGTTTGAATTGGCTTATAACATGAGAGCCAAGAAGAATCAGATCTGTTTCAGAGAATAATCATTTCCTGTTCTGGCTCTATAACTTCAAAACTCTTCAAGGGTTGGCTTAATTTGGGCTTACAGTGACAGAAGATTTGAGTGACTGTGTTCATACTGTGTAGAGAGCCAGCTCACAGGCAGCCACATTCAGAGAGCTGCTACACAGTGAGACATCAGGCAAACATTTTAAACTAGCACATATCTGCTCCCTTTCTCCTGTGTAGCTGGACAACACACAGGTAACCCTTCTGTCATGCTGCTGCTTGTGAGAAAATCTTACAAATAATTTATGAAGCATTGCTATTCTTTAATTATGCCTGTCAATAACCCATTCAACAGATTTAGTTACACATGTGTGTACAACTAAACACTGGGATGCTTTCACATGGAATCACTGCATTATGCTGGTAACTTAAAGCAATTCTTCAGGAAAAAATGTCAACTTTGCCTTGAAACACAATAGTTCCTTCTCCATGCTGGTTGACACAGAGAACTAACAATATGATGACAGATTATATGATTCAGTAACTGAAATTTTAGGCTATTTATTGTTTAAAATAGCAGAGTGGTTGTCAGTGTACATTTTGCAGCATAGTATGTATTTATATTTATATGTGCAAATAAACACAGAAACATCACAAGAGATTCAATTAATTTATACTGCATGCCAAAAACTTCATCTGTAGCACAGAATCATAGAATCATAGGTTGAAACATAAGTCTCTTTGATGAGGGGCCTCCTCCTTTGATGAGGAATTCACAGTTCTGACGCACTTTCTATCTTAAAATTTGTCAGCAGCAATTATTTTGTAGAAAGATGACTTGTAATGTGCAGAAAAGTATATCAAGACTCTGAAGTCCTAAATTCAACCAGAGAAACCATCCTATATCCTCAGCCTCCATAGAAAATTCATTATTTTCCTCCATTATGTAGCAGTCACACAGTTCAGAGTAGTCAGAGCCAAAGCAGAAACTTACAGGTATGTACTCGCTATTGTTTTGACAGATGTGGATAGACAAAGTGCAGGAAAATACAGCCACTCTCTGCTGTTAAAAAAATAGTATTTCTTTTTACTGAGGAACAGAGAATAAATAAGAGTGAAAAAGTTACAGCATTACTAACTTTGATTTATAAAGTCACCTTTTAAGATAAGTGGATATCATCTGTGAAAGAAGCTGAGACAGTAACTGCCCTAAATCGTTCTTCCAAGAGCCTACATGATTTCACTTGATAATATATTGCTCTGTAAAGCCCGTAAGAGGCCATAAGTAGCCTACTGTGACCTTTTTCTCTAACCTCTCTCTCCCTCAAACCTCTTTATCTCATAGGATGAAAACTTTAAGCTGGAACACATTTCAGTGGAAATCAGCAATACTTATATCAGTGATGTGCATTTTGAAGTGTATAAGGCATATAATCCAGAAAGAGACTAGATTTTGACATGCAGAATAAAGACTAAAGAGAGATAAAAGATTAAAAGAGAAAACTACTAGGTAATGATTACAACAAAGGGCAGATGAGTTATCGATCCCATTTTGCTTACTTTCTAGTCATTAACAAAGCCATTCTGGGAAATAAGGTTAGGTGAAGAAAATGGGAATTTTAATTACTTTATTGTCTTTTTCTAGCTTTCAGTTGAAAGCTTTACTGTTATTTTACATTCTTTGTCCTTCCTTTACATAAGAAATGAACAATTATTGAACTGTTTTAAAGGCAGTATGCCGTACAAGATTCATTTACTTTGTGTCCTCATTCACCATCTACAGCATGTCACATGCCATTCTTCCATGCACAAGGAGAAGAAGGTACAACAGAAAATCTACTCCTATTGACAAATTATTTCAGTAGTACACAAGAACAGGTCATGGTCATGAATGGAAAACTGATAACTCCTACCAAAAAAAAGTAGCAGCCAAGAGTAATGTGACTAATTGTTATAGGGAGATATGTTTAGGAAATGAAACTCAACACTCAAAACATAGGAGTCAAAGAGTTTGTCTGTTAGAGACAGTACACTTAGAATTTCTAGAGTTTTACAAATATGAGTGAAATTCTACCAACAGTCAGCAAGACAGGCATATTAATTATATTTTCCCTCTTCCTCTTTGCCAAACATCAGTTTAGCTCAAGTTTATAGAGCTACTATGAGGACAGTGTGAATAAAATGTCTTCCTTGTCTCATGTACATTCACAAAAAATTGATTTATCTGCACAAGTATATCCATGTGGACATGTCATACCAACTAAGCACTAATGACTTTTACCACTGAAGTCAATTCATGAATGCATTGAACAAATCAGTTGTCAGTCATGATATAATTTCTAGATAAAGAAATGGAAAGATACATGAACAGCAATCCTGCTCACTTACTTGGAAGAAAGATCCTTCACATTTATTGTATACATATTGGCAATAACTTGTCAATCAAGCACTATCATTGACAAAAACACTTGTCATTTGACAATTTCTGGCAGCAATAATTCTAGAAATATTTCAAAGTTACTTTCAAACACAAAAGGGAATATAGAAATATAATCTAAATACTTCATTTTTTTTTTCATTTACAGCATAGTTTCTGATTCATCAAGAAAACTTAGAGCTAGGTTGATCAGAGGAACTAATTTTGCATGTCAAGCAAAAATTATTCAAGACAAAAGCTGGGGACTACTTACTAGTTTTTGCAAACAACAAAGCTCTCTTAAGAATTTGCAATAATTTGAAAAACTGTCAGAATTCTTCTCATTTTGCAGTTTCTTCTTCAATATTTTGATACAGTTATATTCAATACCTTAAATTACTTATATCTTAGTCCAGAAATGAGAAAAAGGTGGGGGTTGTTTTGTGTTGTTTGATTGTTTTTTTTTGTTATTTCTCCCCAGTCCCTCCCTAATCAGGGATAGGTGTATTTACAATGACTAAAAGAAAGAATTGGAGAAAACTTGATTAATTGAATATTTAACAGTGGCATTAAGGTGGTACCACATTTTTTCAATAGATTAAAAACATTAGGTCACAGAAAAAAGTTCTAATTTCATTCTATCCCACCTTCTTATTATATAGAACTGGGCTGGACCTTCCAAAAATAAATTTTACTCCAAATATTATTACATACAAGTATTGATTGATCACTGATTTCCATAATGATCCAATCACTTGTAAAATATTCCAGCATCAGAGAGAACACTAACATTTTTAGTTTTTTAAAAATGGCTATTTACATGATGAGTAACTAGTTCCCAACTGATTGCTTTCTTTTAAAATAAAAAGTGATTATTTTAGAAAAACAGTGCTTCCATAATATTTGTATGATCAAATTACTAAAGATAATGTTAGCCACAAATAACAGTCTGTATCAGTACTGAATTCAAATTAAAGCCTCAAAGGTTCTACACCCAGACATTGGTTGAACACTGGAACAGACTCCCCAGGGAAGTGGTCACAGCACCAAGCCTGACAGAGTTCAAGAAGTGTTTGGACAACCCCCTGAGGCACATGGTGTGACTCTTGGGGTGCCTTGCAAAGGGCCACGAGTTAAACTGGATGTTTCTGAAGGGTCCCTTCCAACTCAGCATATTCTATGATTCTATGGTTTGCCCAAGTAAGTGAAAAGATGTAAGTGGACCCAGTTTCTACAAAGTGAACAAAGAAACTTCATTTTGAGAGAATACCGATTTGGATTGAATATAAAAATATTTTTTCAAAAATTTCAGAACATTAATGCAGTAACTTCCTAGGATGATTTGTATCATATATGAAGAGTTTGGTGAGGATGAGAAAAATTCCTAGTGCTAAATCCAAGGAATATTTGTATGACAAAAATTTAACTCAGTAGTAGACCTAACATGTCCAATTTTTATCTAGGTTATATATTCCCACTGTATGCCGTGGAGAAACTCTCTTCAGAAGAGATCTAGCAATTTCTAAAGCAATGTGTGCTAAATTGCAGAAAATGCATGACCAGACATCATTAAAAAGATTTGCTTATTATTTGTATCATTCAAAGATAATTACCTGTTTTATTTCCAGAGCCTATATTAACTATTCAAGATGCATATGGGTTTTTTTCTACAGAACTCCTGATTTTCAATATTTTTGAGATATTCTACAAAGTCTTAGATTTTTGGCATAGGAATTTACCTAACTATATCATGTTTTAATTTTACTAACTAAAAATTAATAGTAGTAATACTTAGTATGTTGATATAGAAGTTGTATGGATTAAATAATGAAAAGCTATTTAGTACTGTTGTTACTACTTGATTTAGCTTTAGTTTTAATTTCAGTTGAGTAATACCAGCAGTGCATAGTGCCTAATGAAGTCATCCCTGGAATAGGAAGAAGCAATGACACTGAAAAATCTTAACATCTCCTCATGAACATTATGGCTATATATATTAAATTTCTGCTGCTGTTTTAAAAATCATATATATATATATTTAATTTAGAATGAGTTCATGTGAAAAGAACTACACAAACAGAAACATTAAATATTGTCAATAAACTTTCTTACTCAAAGTATAACCATACTACCAGTGGGACAAAGAATTAATTTACTTCTACCAAAAAAAAGCCCTATATAAAGTTAAGATATTCATGACTGAAGAGAGGCAAAAAACCCCAGTTGTGCATGTCTGAGCCAGTAGCTGTGTGAAATAGCGACATTAAAAGAGTGCTTCTGGAGAGACAGTGACTATATTTCTATGCAATTACTGTAATGACTGTAAGGGGGCTATTTGAAGAAGAAAATTTTATGGTGATGTGTGATATTGCTGAAGAAAATCTCTACGTAATAACAACACTAATCTGAATTTTTAATAATGTCTACAAAGATATTGCCTTTTAATTTTATAAACCCTTTTAAATTCCCAGTTCAAGAAAACATTTGAGCATATGCTGAAGTCTCTCTCAATATATTCAGGAAAGCAATGAAGCATGAAGTCCCTCTGACTTCATTAAGCATTCTTTCCTGAATAAGATTGTAAATCCCTTCTCAAATTACCAGTGAAATTTACCCACCAATAAAGTTGTAAGGATTTAAAACAGAACACTTATTTAGATCCCCAAATCTATGTTCTCTTGAATTGGAGCAATTTCACTCTTCAGTCTTTAAAGAAAAAGTCAGTTTATTGGTGAGTACCTTGAACTATAAACATTGAGAAAACAGATAAAAAAGGAAAAGGTAGAAAATGCCTTTCTAGTCACACAAGTATCAAGTCCATTGGCAGATAACACAACACACATTTTAACACAATCAGAGGTCAAAAGCTACAAGGCTTCATGCACACAACTGTCATGAATTTGTGTTTATTTTAAAAATCAATTGCTTTATTTAATAAAAGCCATATAGTTAATACAGTATTATTAAGAACACATCAGTGCATGGTGAGCTTTTAATTCCTATGATCTAATATTTATCGCAGTATTTGCCGTTAATCAAGAAATATGATAACAAGAGCTATCAAAGCTTTTTTCCTTCAGAAAATTTCTCTTTCCAATATGCAATATACCATTTCATGACAGAAGTTCCTACACAGGCTGCACAACTAAAAGTATACTTCAGACAGGAGTTTGATGCTACCACAATTTTACGTTTTCATTTTTTTGCTGTCTGGCTCCAAAACCTGTGTTAGATATTTGGACACAAACCCAAAGGGCTGTACACTGCAAGTGGGGGATACCTCAAACAAGGGGACAGGAACTGCAGGGCAGAATGGTGCACTTCCCAAGGACACAGGATGACATGTCCTTCTAATCTGAGCTCTCTTCTGCTTCTATCCTGCTCCTAGCACTGTTTTAAAAAGTGCAGTTGGATGAAGTAACATAAGAACTTAGAGCAAAGACACCCTCCAGTGCCCACCACTGAGAAATTATTCTGAAAAATGCAGATAGATGTTTATGGATCTGTAAGATGACACAGCAATGGAACTGAAGTAGTGATTGCTTAGTGAATGGTCCAGGTACTAAGGCACTACATAAAAGATCATTTCAGAGTAGCACACACAGAGATTCAGGGTTTGATGCTTCTTGACAAGTCTCATCAGATTGGTCACTTAAAAAGAAAATTACTCTTGATGCCAGGTGACAGCACTTGTTTAAGCTAGACCATTAGGTGGTTTCTCAGATGTACAGCATCACACCAGCCACCTAATAGCTATATTCAGGCATCCTTCATTGATCCTCGCTCTACCTGTTCTCACAGGCTCATGGGACTTAGTCACACAGGTACCAGAACATGCAACCTCAAGAGTGCTGCATAAAGCATTAGCAAAAAACCAAGTGATCCTCCTTTAAAAATAGATTTCATCTTCATTCAAGTCTACATGCCAAGTAGGCCACTTATATTAGCTAACTCTGAGGGACATGTACAGAATTTCCTTCACAGGAATGACTAAAATAATCAGATGTAGGCAATATGAATGAGTGTAATGAGGAGGCAGGAGAAAGAAATTAATTTAATAGAAATTTTATTGAAAATATAATTAACCTACAAAATTAAAAAAAAAAAAAAAAAACAAAAACTAATCCACCAGGCAATCGAAGACCAAATAGAGATCACACAGAGAACATAGATTCCTGTCAGTTCTTTCTTTAATGCACTTCCAGGAAAAAGGTACTACTGTTTCTTCAGTGATCTATTCAAAATCAAGTTGGGAAAAAGAATATAGTTTCAAACTTTTAAGTCTAACACTTGTGGAATGGAGTACTTCCAAGTTGGTCTAAAAGACCTGACAGCAACTTTCTGGAAATCTTTAATCTTTCTTGTTCCACAATGAGGAATAAAATGCCTATTATTCATTCAGTCAGGATAGTAGTAGACTGCAACTAATTATTGCTTAGTTGCATGTTTATGTTTTGAAAAGTAATATAGGAGTGCCTTAGCAAAATACATCAATGAAACAAACAACAACAACAAAAAAGTCTGCAGCATTTTCCTGTTTTTCTTTCATTAATCTTAATATCAATAATTTCACATCTTAAAATATTGCTACAAGTTCTTAATATGCATTCTTAAATCATGTACCCTAATTTTGAATTCTGTTTCTGTAAAGGTTGTATGTACTGGTCTCTATAATTCATATTAAATAATTAGAAGGTCGTTACTCCAACACAGAAGCTATGAAAAGCAAGGAATTGGACCTTTTTAAAATGCTACAGCTTCCAAAACTGAGAACACACCCTGGAGTCTGTGACTCATATGGGACATCATGGGTCCTTGAACTGAAACATTTCATACCATAGTGTGAAACAGGAAAAATAACAATTCCTTAGATAGAATCCAACTAGAATACATTATTTACTAGCATTTCTTTGACTCGTCCCAGCTGAGTTTCAGACAGTTAAAATGCAAATTAGAATCATGCATTTTAATGCCCAACAATGGGTCCTGTTAATGATTCTCAACCTATGGACTACTATTGGAATGGGACTGTAGACCACAGAAGAAAGATGCATTTAACAGCCATTCAGCTCAACATGATAGGCAGCTATTCATGACAAGAAAATACTTATGAAAACACCAAAAAAACCCCAAAGAACTAGAAGACTTCAAGCCAAACTCCAATCTTTATGAGCTTTTTCAGTGTATCTGTTTGTAGTGAGTACATGCCGGAGATCAGAATTGCCTATCTCTTTTTCACATTATCTACTCCATGAATGGCTCTACTTCTCCACGATTATTGAGCTACAGTAAATAAGTTTTGTAGTTCAACAGTTTTACAAAGTCCTCTACTTTAAATGCTCACAGATGTTCCACTTTTTAAATGTGATTATGTATTCGGCTGCTGGGCACCTTCTCTCTGTCGAAGCTAATTCATGAACACATATTTTTGAATTATATATGTAATGGCTTCCAAAGCAACTGGCTAAAAGGAAGAAGAAAAATCTCCTAAAAACACTGAACATGACAGAAGTATCAATAGAACTTTTCCCAGTGTCATTGAAATTAAACAGCTTGTAATTTACATTTTTTTAATATGGACTGGAAAACTTCAGTACTTTTGGAAAATAAAAAACTTTAAGATAGTTTTCTAACTGTGTATTAGAACTCTGTGAGACTGATAGAATGCTCACTTGTATTTAGGCAACCTACTCAACCCCACCATTAGTCAAATACTATAAATCCATAAACCTAATTCTGATTTCAACTTGTTTGATTTCCATGTATGTTTCATCTTCACATATAACACACTTTTATTACAATTATATATATGTCAGTAAACTTGTCATCAGTTTAGCTCAGAAATTTGCATAGGAGTCAGATTTTATTTGAGATCAATTTGATGAACATTGTCAAAACCAGCCATTGACCAAAGCTGCTTTGGGAGAAATGTGTGAGCCCCTTCAGCAAACAAAACTGCTACAAGAATGGGAGAAGCATTTACACCAGTCAGTGTTGTAACAGTACCTACTGACTTCTACACAACTTTTCCACAGGCTTGTACAGGACACTGTGTGCACTGGTGTCTACAGCCAGGTGAATGATAGGCTTTCCCATCAATCTACAGAGGATTCCCTTATTTAAGATACAAGGTTTTTGGACTTTTATAATAATTGGAGAGTAACTGTGATGGTAGTCTATGCTGAGAATGTTGTTTGGCTATGAAGAATATTCAGAAAAAGCTGTCAACATCTGTAGCACCTGTAACACATTTTAAGCAGGCTCCAGAGGCTTTGCACATTTACCTTCAAGGATGCACGACATAAAAATTCGAAGATTTTTTTTCTTTTCTTTTAAGTGGGCCATATTTTAATACATAGATAATATGCAGAAAGTCTTCCAGCTCATCATATCTGCACAAAACCCTTGTGTAATCAATCTTTATTACTCATAAAAATAGTATCATTTTAGTGAATTATAATCCAATATAATATAAAGTGTTGAGAATAAGCCAGAACTGTAATTTACTAATTATTTGTAGGCTACCGACCAATCCTTGGTGTTGCTATTGTCTAATAAGAGTTTCAGATAGATCAATAAAACCATCTTTAAATGAAAGGAAATTTAATAAGACACATTCTCTTGGACTAAAAAAAAAAAGATTATTTAAGGTATGTATCATATACACCAACTAAATATCTCAGCATAGATTTCCCCAACATCTGTTTACCATCCATCAACCTGCAAAAAAATGACAGTCTATAGGAGAAGGAATAGGAATAGGAATAGGAATAGGAAGAGGAAGAGGAAGAGGAAGAGGAAGAGGAAGAGGAAGAGGAAGAGGAAGAGGAAGAGGAAGAGGAAGAGGAAGAGGAAGAGGAAGAGGAAGAGGAAGAGGAAGAGGAAGAGGAATAACACTTTCTGGTGATAAGAGCTGCCCCAAACAAACCAACTCTGTACTGTTACAGGCCAGAGCTTGAGTCATTAAATTACTAATAAACAAAATGTGGAAATCAATACAATAGGTAATAATATCAATATCTGTTATGTAGAATATTAAGATATTGCTTGTGGCTTGCAAGTGTTATAGCATACACTGCATGATAATGCAATGACTATTCTAGGAAAAAATAGAGTGTATAATGCATTATCTATCCAACAGTGTAAGAGAACACAACAAAATCCAGCACATAATCATGAGCTGAATTGAAGAAAAACACTGTATGTCATCTCTCAAAACCAAAAGCCATGTTTCAGCAATTAGCCAGAAAACCTTAGAAGAATGACCTAGCCACTTATGACCCTTCACTTCCTATACAATAGTCACCTAAAATAAAAAATATAGCAAAAGGCTAAAGACATTACCCATATTACATAAAGAAAAATAATAAGTGATATTTACAGAATAAAGCACAAATTTCCATTTATCTGCATGACTCCTAGACTTACTCATTTACAACTGGAATAAAGATCTCTAGAAACCCTCTTATGAATGGATATGTATTTTTCTTTTGCTGGAAGACATTATACTAAAAAAAAGCGTCATATAGAAGTTTTGGGTTTTAAATTTTTTAATTTTTTTTAAGTAAGGGTAAAAATCAAAACATATTAAAAAGTGGAAATGTTTTTTTCTAGTAAACTGTAAAAGAAACTAGACAGTAACTTGGAATTAAAGTCTCCAAATTTTGCAGGTGACACATACTCCTGAACAGGAAGAAATAAGTCTAATCAAATTATTCATTTAAAGAATTTGGAGTTTTCTTTTCATAGTTGATCATAATGCACTTTTAAAATTATT